>VZTY01010750.1:214614-244956 GCA_013400935.1 Turnix velox | reverse complement strand
GCTGCCGCCGGACGCCCGGCGCACCCCAGCCGAGCTCGGGGCGGCGGCGCCCGGCCGCCGGCCATGGCCGTGCCAGCCGCCCTGCTCAGCCCTCACCACCTCCTCTCCTTCTGCTTCCCCACCGCCGGCGGTCTGCTGGGCTATGCCGACCTGGAGAAGAGCTACGAGAGCTGCGGCGGCGGCGGGGCTGATGTGGATGGGGACTTTAAAGAAGCCACCAGGGACCTCCTGAGCTTCATCGACTCGGCTTCCAGCAACATAAAGCTGGCGCTGGACAAGCCGGTGAAGTCCAAGCGGAAGGTGAACCACAGGAAGTACCTGCAGAAGCAGATCAAGCGCTGCACCGGCATCATCGCCGCCGCTCCTCCGGCCGCCCCGCCGTCGTCCGCCTTTCACCCGCCGTCCGCTGCCTCCTCCCCTCCCGCCGCCTGCCCCGCCAAGCCCCCGCCGCGCCGGGAGGCCTCGCAAGCGGCCAGCAGCCTCCAGAGCAAGAGCCTGGCCGCCCTCTTCGGCTCCTTGCAGCCTTCCCGCTTGCCCGGCGGGGAAGCGGCTGGGGGGACAGCGGGAGGAAGCGGCGGCGGAGCGGGGGGCGGCGGTCGGAAGGTGCCGCTGCGGGACCGCAACCTGCCGCCCTCCTTCTTCACCGAGCCGGCGCTGCCCGCCGCCCCCCGCGGGCCGCCACCGCCGGGGATCAAGGAGCCGGAGAAAGTCAGCGGGGAGGCGAACGAGTTCTTCGAGCTGCTGGCCCCCGAGTACGCCGGGCTGCTGGGCGAGCACGCCGCCGCCGTCCCGCCGCCGGACGCCTTCCCCGCCGCCCCCCGCCTGCCCGCCGAGCTGGCCATGGAGCACGGCCTCTACGAAGCCCCGCTGCCTGTCCCTCACCACCCCCTGCTGGGGGGGCTGCTGTACCCCGAGCCGCCCTGGAGCCCCGCCGGGCCCTGCAGCCCCCCCAAGAAGGCTCCGTCCGAGGGGCTGCGCTCACTCTACGCCGGCGGCGGGGAACCCGTCCCCGGGGCGGGGGGCGAGGAGCCCGGCGGGCAGCTACCGACCGGCTTCGCCCCCTTCTTCTCTGAGTGCCCTCTGCCCACCCCGCAGGTGACCTACGACTACGGCTCCGGCTATCACCGCTCCGCCTACCCCGGGTTGTAGGAAGGCGCCGGAGGCACCGCGCTCCCCCATCCCCACCAGAGAGTGGGATGGGGGGGGACATACGAGGGTTACCACCCGTGGAGACTTAACGGACGCTCCTTGGGGAGAGCGGGGACTTCCTCTTGTGTTTGTGTGTCCTTGTGCTCCCCTTCCCCTCCACTCAAAGCCACAGTCCTGCAGGATTTCGCCCTGGCCCCCTCCTGCCGTTCTGGGGGCTCTGCCAATAAAATGTAAAATATCGGGGTTTTCGGGTGTTTTTCTAGCAGTCGGGGATGGCCTTTCTATTGCCATCCTTCGGGGTCAGGTTTTGGTCCTGCTGTGGGCAGGGGTGGCCGGGGGTGCTGCGCTTAGGCCATGTTTGTGACAGGGCTGCCCTTCTGCAAGGTGGCTGTGACCATTTGTAAATGATTTCTGTCTAAATGCAAATCTTTGTTGGGTTCTTGCGAGGCGTTTACAGTTTCTCCCAGGCTCTGCTGCATCGCAAGTGCCGTTGGATGCTCAGCTGAGGGCACGAAAGGCAGGGGAAAAAACGGTTGAAGTGGAATGAAAAATGCTGCTACCAAACCTCGGCGTCCTGAAGTGTAACAGTGTCTCACAGGGATCTTGCAAACATCCACCCTCAGCTCCCCGTAAGTTAATCGATGACGTGAGCTCGGGACAATAATGTGCTGTCGCCGCCGCAGCGATGTGATCCCTACAGACCCCTTGGATTTCTTCCAGGAATGTGTCAAAGCTGGGGAAACGTCGGGGCTCGTGTCTTGTGGTGTACAGGAGATTATTTGATAATCATTTAAGTTATGTAAAAGAGTCTATGATAGGTCCTATAAAAAAAAATAAAGCTGCACAATAGATCTGAGGTCTGTGGCTGTCGCTGAATCACGGCGTTCAAGGGGCTTTCACTGCACCTCCCTCCCCTCTGTAATGGTTTCTTGGCAGGAGTTGGGATTTCTTTTTTCTCTTTCTTAAATCTTTTGAAATGCTTTATTTTCTCTGCGGTGACCCTTGGCTTGTTTTGCCTTCATTTGTACCAACTGTTTCTTTAACTTACTATGAAGAAGGGAAAGATATAGTACACTCCAAAGCCAAGGGATGAGAATTGTTACAGTTAGGAAAACAGATCAAAATATGTTGAGGGAGCAGGAGAGGAGGTGGGGGTTTCCTATTGGGATGTGAGTCTCAAAAAGGCCATCCCACAGGCTGGCTCCCTGCCAGACCCAAGGGGGAGAGTGTTTGTTTTAGAAACGGGATCAGCCTGAGATTTTACCCTCTGGGGTGGCAAAGCTGTGTGCCTTCCAGCTTTTATTAAAAGATAACATGAAAGGCAAAGCAAATTTCTTTGATTACTCAGCCCTTGGAGGCTGGAGTTGGGGTTGTTCAGCCTGGAGAAGAGAAGGCTCTGCGGGGACCTCATAGTAGCTTCTCAATATCTGAATGAGGCCTACAGGAAGGCAGGGGTAGGACGTTTTAATAGGTTACAGGGTGGCAGGAATAGGAGTAATGGATGCAAATTAGAAGAGAGGAGATTCAGGCTAGGTATAAGAAAGAAGTTCTTTAAGATGAGGGTGGTGAGACACTGGAACAGGTTGCCCAGAGATGTTGTGGATCCCCCTCCCTGGAGGTGTTTAAGGCCGGGCTGGACAAGGCACTGAGCAGCCTGATCTAGTGGATGGGGTCCCTGCCTATGGCAGGGGGGGTGGGACTCAATGATCTTAAAGGTCTCTTCCAATCCAAACCATTCTATGATTGTCAGGATGCTTGGTAAGGCAGTGCAGGAGCTTTTGCAAATAAACCATGAGAACTTGTTTTGGAAATTGTCTGAATTTTACATTTTGACAGCATAAGCTGTGTCTCAGGTTGCCTCTTTCCCCCCCCAAAAATAGCTCAAGGTCTCCATGAGCTGTGTGGAAGGGAACCACTATAGACAAACTGCACTCTGGTGTCTAACAGCCAAAGCCCATAAAGGAAATGAACTTTTGAAGTATAATTTTGTGGAGGTTTATTTAAGCTTCACAAGAGCGTGTAGGAGGAACACTGGGCAGCTGGTCCAGCCAAGGTGGCTACAAATTAGGTTAATCCTGCCCCGCTGCTACTTTGGGTGGAGGTGGCAATGTCCTGCTCTGTGAAACTCTGTCCTGCTGCCTGAGCTTTGGCAAACCTCCCAGTGAGGGGAGCATGAGTGTGCATTCACAAGCAGTGCAGCCCCAAGCTTGCCTGAAACTGCATCTGACATTATCTAGATGAGTCCAGGTTGAGGTTGTCTGTAAATGTGGGATTTCTCTGAGGGTTTTTTTTGTGTTTTTGGGGGTTTTTTTGGATTTTTTTTTTGTTTAGCAACACATTTATTTCACAAGTTCAATATGAAGGTGTGTATTAAGTAGAGTTCTAATCCCAAAGACCTTACAGGCCAGGTATCTACCATACTTCAAAGAGGTTTTGCTTTAAAAAATTCTAAAAGAAGTCTTCAGGAGCAGACTCTGTGGTAATTACAGAATCCTTTTGGTTGGAAGTGACCTTTCAGATCATCAAGTCCAACCATCAACCTAACTTTGACAAGAACCATCCATGAATCCTGTCTCTAAGGTCTATGTCTGCTTGTGTTTTAAATGGGGGATAGTTCCTCAATCATTTTCCTAGACAGCCTGTTCCAATGCTTGATAATCCTTTCAGTGTAAAAATTTTTCCTAATAGCCCATCTAAGCCTCCAGGCAACCAAAAGTAGCTGGTGAAGTGCCACAAGTCCGTATTACTGGTGGTTTTTACTACTTGGATGCCCTGCTCCCTTGTAAGTGGTTACCTGTGGTGCTCAGGTCTGGAGCATCATCAGCAACCTTGGATCACATCTTGCCTCAAACCAGTGGGGGAAGGAGCTCTGTGGGTGTCAGCAGAACTGGGTTAATATCAAAATGTCCATCCTGGAGTTGGTATTGCCAATTTGGGGGGGGAGTGGAAGGTGCTAGAATCATAGAATCATGGAATTGTAGAAAGTGTTGAGTTGGAAGGGGACTTAAAAGACCATCTAGTGCAATCCTCCTTGCAGTGAGCTTCATCCTTCATTAGATCAGGTTGCTCAGAGCCTCAGCAAGCCTGGATTTGAATGACTCCAGGGATGAAGTCAGGGGCTGGCTTCAGGGCTGGGCAGCAGCTGCAGATGTTGCTTCAGTTTAGCTTCTTTTCAGCAATAGTTACTTAAAGGGGAATTCTAGTTTAAAAAGAAAAATCAAAAAGCAAAAATATTAGTATTCTTCAAAGTATGGTTGCATTTCTGCCAGAGGATGTATTTGATGAGTACCTGGCCTGGGAAATCTGAAGGAGCTGACAATGACGGGATCAATCCCGGTTTTTTTTCCCACAGCAGAGCCCAGACAAAGGACTTCTGTGCGAGCCCCAACAGATCTGGAGCTCCTGGCTGCTGCGGAGAAGGCGAGGGCACCACTGCCAGGCCAAGGGTTGCCATCTAGCGGGGCTGCATCTTTTATCTCCTTTGTGCCTGTGTGGGCTCTTTTTGTTGTGGTTTTCCCCCCGGCTTGAATAGTGCAGGCGCTGAAAATGTCACACGGAGAGCCTGGCTCAGAAACACCCTTGGGAAACTGTTTTCTCCAGCGAAAGAATCATCTGAAGTAGCTGAAAGAATAAAACCTTTTGTAAGCCAGCATGATATTTTGGTGTATCTGCTGCGCTTTTTACAAGAAGTCCATCCCCTAGAACTAGAGCTGATCCTTTTTAGCTTTTCTGCCTTAAAAGAAGTGTGTCCCTTTGAATGGGAGTGGGCTCTGTTTGGCTGGATCAGGGTCACACCATCAAACTATTTATTTTCACAAAGCCCCCACTGAGTTCCTCAGATACACTACATTCCATTCTGTTACTGGTCTGTTTTATCTATTTTTATCTGATTTTCTTGGAGATTTAGGTGGAAAAGCATAAACAGAGTAGTAATTTTTCACATGCAGACAAAGATGGTAAAGGGAAGTAACAACACATCTTTATAAATGAGAGAATCTTCCCTTAGTGGTGATTTACTGATGAATAACAAAGGGTTCACCATGAATTACTGGATTTCAGCATTTGGGGATTTAAATGGCCTGGATCTTTTTCAAAACTGCTTCAAGCAAGTAGAAAGATTCCATGATTTTCTTGGATGGGCTTCTGAAACAGACTTGCTAACTATTTAATGACCTGAACTTGGGATTGCTGTAACACAGGCCCGAGTGCTGATGGCGAGTCATCTTTGATGATCTGACATCATTCAAACAATGTCAGTAAAAATGATACAGGTGTTTATTGTGAACTTTTTTCGGTTTTCTGACTTTTTGGAATAAACTGCTTTTGGCAACAGTGCCAGAATGAAAGGTCACCCTGCAGTTCTTGGCAGCAGGAGGAAAAAGGTGGTGGGGAAGCTCCAGTGTGATGTGCACGAGTAATTAAGGTGGAAACTGGAGGAGTTTGAGCAAACAGATGTGACCTATGTGAAATAGGAGCTGGGAATACTTTCAGAATAGCTTTATGTCAGAGACTACAGCCTGCCTTCTCTCCAATTAACTCCTACTTAATTTTTAAGATGATACTCACCTAAAATTTAATGTTCTTTGTGACACAGATGCAGAAGAGTTAAAAACAGGGTGTATTATATTGACCTCCTCTCCCAAAATCTGTGTAGGTTAAGATGGGAAGCAGATGGCTGAAAGGTGATGTGACAAAAGGTGAGGGGAGAACTTCAATTTTCTTTTTCTTATATAGTACTTCTTAGTATCTCAGTGAAACCTGGATTATCCCTACTGACTCCCTTCCCTCACTGATAGAGAACTATTTCACTAGACTGGAAGTTTTTGGCCTTTTGTGTTTTTTTCCCCCTTCTCCCTCTTCCATCAAATTTTTTCATGTTATTTTGGTTGTAGTCCACAGACCCACAGCTGCCTGGAGATCACAGATTCATCAATGTCTGTGGAAAATAGTTTTAATTGCTGAAACTATCCAGTGTAGCATTTGAGGGATATAAAGTGTTTCCCAAACTATCTCCTTCTTTGAGGTGGAGGGAATCGCCTCTTATTTATGAAATCATTGTGACCCTCCCCAAGGCAGCTAAAACTCCACATTTTACCCTGTGCTCTCCCCAGGTATTTCCCAACAATAGGGGATATGCATAAAAATATAAAAGAAAATGTGGATTGCTGTGCAGTAAGGGTTCTGTTGCTGCTCTAAGTGCAAGTTTTGTGTACTGGGATGTCTCCTCTTGAGCATTCTGGGCTGCCTCAGTCTTAGCAGCTACTTGTTATTCAGCCTGCAGGCTTTGCTGGACAAATGCTGGCAAGTCCTGCTGTGTCAGCTGAAGAGTTGACTGTCCCCATTTGCTATCCTGCCTCTTTGCCAAGAGGGTTGGTACCAACCATCCCTCAGCAGAGTGGATTGAAGGGAACTGGACCTGTGCATCCAGTACTTCAGTCTGTGTTTGGTGCCCAAAATTGTCTCTGAGGATGGCTTATAGAGAAGTGGGCATCATTCTGATCAGCCCTGGAATAACTGGAGTTTAGAGGTCAGTCATTTCAGCTACAACTCAGCTAAGCAAATCTGCCTACTGACTGGGAGTGAGTTAAACCTGAGATACTGGTTAACAGGAATATTATCTTACTGGTAGCTGTAGACAGAGAGTACAGACTGCTTTCTGTTTCTTGAGAAGAAGCTGGGCACGATTGTTACAGATTTTCTTGTTCAGCTTTACAAAAGATACAGACCCACTGCTTAAACCTCCACTTGTTGAAAACCTGGTGAATAATATTCCATTCCATGTTAGCCAGGCACTCTTCAAATGTAGAGAATCCTGCCCTGAGGTTGCTGGATGGTGGCACAGGGGACACTATGGCCTCCCACTTTGTCTCTTCTAATTTGCTTAATTGCAGACTGTGATACAAGCTCTACTACACTGCAAGGTGAAGAAGGAGTTCATAAGGACTGATGCTTATGACCCATTTCAATGACATGTAGCAAACATCCATGCAGGCAGTCATCCCAACCTCATGATGAAGAGCTCAGGATGGTGTAGGGGTAACTCAGGTCTCTGTGGTGGGTTTGGGGGGAGATAACAGTCTTGAGAGCTATCCTGGACCCTCCTTTAATGTGACATGGGTGATATTTCCTTCTCCTCCCATGTCTCTTAAGAGTGCTGATCCCTTAACCTAGCTAGAGTGCTTCTTTGGGCATTGAGGCTGAGCAGCTTGAAAGTTGCTCTTTCCTTGCAGTTAAAACTTAAGGTTCATAGTGAATCAGAGAGCTCTCTGGAAATCTCATCAATTTTACAAACCAATCTGCAGAACTGAAATATAAGTTATCTCTATGGGTACAGCCTGGGTGATATAAGTTGAGCTGGACTGCAATAAATCTCTTGTTTGAGTAACACCAGCCAGGGCTGTGATTCTGTGATCAAATCCCCTCCCAGTTCCAGTGGTCTCTTCTCTGTCAGTGGTTTGTCAGCTGGATTCATTAGGTCTGGAGTAAACACCTCCCTTGTTCTCAATACAAGATAAGCAGAGATCATATTGATAAAATTGGCTGCGAGTTCTAAATAAAAGGCAAATTCCATCCTCCTGCCACCACTTTTCATCAGTGGGTAACTAATAAGGAGTAATTTTTTTTGCACAGTAACGCTTCACAGTAGAACTGGGCCTTAAAGATTAGTCATAATTGCTCCTGTGCACTCAAATAATTGAATGTGAATCAATTACCACCTTTTTACGTATTTCAAACGCCGAGCTCGTTCTATGAAGAAAACCCTTTCTTTCCTGTTTAATAGCCAGACCTTTAGCTTCTTTGTTTATCCACGTATCTGGTACAAATGATTCAAACTCAGTCATTAATTAGTGATTTTTTATCAAGATTTTCCTTTCAGGACTGAAAGGTCAGCACAGCCTTGAATGGCTACCCAAACAAGTGCCTCTGCTTTGCACATTGAGTCAAGGCCTGTGAGGCAGAAGCTTCAGAAAATGACTTAAAGGTTGTAACAACACCCCTGGTGCCTGCTAAACAGGAACAGGATGACCAGCCTGCCCCATTTTTATCCTAAAGTCTGTGATTGATATGTTTTTATGGATTAGATGACCCTTCAGGTCTCGAGCCAGCCAGCAGCAACTCTACACACAAGGGCTGAAGATCAGGAACATAACCTTGACGTAGATACATTTTATTTTTACTTTGTTCTTCAGTTCCCCTTTGGTTGCCAGAACCACACACTGGCTCCTGGGGACAAGCCTGTGACAGAGTGTTCCAGCAATGCCCTGGCTTGGCCAAAACACAACACCTAGGAGGAGGGAAGAACTATGGGGCAAATGCAACCTGGCTAATCCAGACCAGCTGGGATTATAAATAAAGTGAAATTATATTAATCAAGTAGATAGACAAGGGTGGTTAATCTAAAAGCAGTGAAGTGGGTTTTTTTCCTGGTGGGGGTAATCCAGATATCAATCAATTGATGTCTTAGCATCATTTTAGGATGCATAGGAATCCATTCTGTGTTTGAAGTAGGTATTAATATTGCCAGATTATTTCCTGCTTTGTCTACTTTTTCTCGTGTTTGTGCTGTTTTTACAACTGTTTTGAAGTCATTCATTACTTTTTTCAAAGGAGGAAAAAAAGAACTAAAGAATAAAGGACTTATTCTATTTTAGAGACAGAAAGGGAGAGAAAACAGAATAGTTCCAAATGATCTACCATAACCATCCTTGCTTTCAATTAGAATACAAAAAACAGACAGCAGCTAGAAGCCCCACAATATTCATCTTATGCTTTTCCTATGCTTATTTAATATCTTATAAGAGTTAGTCATGTGTTCTGTAGGGCAGCCACACAGCAGTCCCTGAGTTCAGGATGGAGACTGTACAGGAGTTTTTTCTTGTCTAAGACTGGAAAAGGAAAAAAGATGTTTCTTGCCACTTATAACTGCTCGGTAAAATGAATGTCCCACTAACAGGATCTTTTAGCCAGGCAAAAGGTACAGACAGAAGAGCTCTACAGCCCCCCAGTGGTTCCCTTTGAGTCCTACACGTCGGGAGTGCAACAGCTCAGCCTTGGCAGGGTAGCTCCCAGGGTGGGCAGTCTTAATCTCGGGGCGGGCATAGCCTTGCTCTCAGGGTAGGGCATAGTTGTCCTCCCAGAAATGGCACCTACAGGACTCACTCTGTTCTTTCCAGCCTTCCCATTCCCTCCCAGTTCCACCAGACACAGGGAGGATGCTCCAACTTCCAGCAGCTCCAGCTCACAAGCCAAAATTTCCAGTATGGGGAAGCAAAAGCACCAAACATGGCTTAGACAGAGGTACTTGATGATGTGTCAAACCTCTCAGCAGAGTTTCCCCAAAGCTGAGACAGTTTTCCCTGCAGCCTTCCCTCTCTACAAAGTCAGCAGGAAGGGGTTCAGCCTTTGGCCTTTGAAGCCAAGAGGAAGAATCTCTGAGGCAAATGAGCATAACCTCTGAAGTGCCATGGGAAGAACCTCTGAAGCCTCATGGGAGTAAATCTTGCCCTGAACTTTTAAGGAGGCAATGAGAAGGCTCTTCAGAGTGGCCCCTTGGTGACCTTGCATCCGAGTAGGGAAATGAGCCTTGCTGTGTGCTGGTGGGGAAGGAGGCTAATGGGGAGGAATGTCAGTTTCCTTTGGGAATCACAGAATGTTAAGGATTGGAAGGGACCTCAAGAGATCGTCTAGCCCAATGCCCTTGCTGGAGCAGGAACACCTAAATCAGGTCGCAGGGAAATAGGACAACACTGCCAGAAGCCATCTGGAAAGGGTATTCTTTCCACCAGATATGGCCAAATCCATCATCCCTGACCTGCCTGATACATCTGAACCTATTGCACCTTGCCACTGCAGGAGAGTCAGCCCCTTGGGGAGACCATTGCCAGGAAAGGATCCCATTGCCAACAAAGACAATGTGCCCTTGACTGCTTAGGCAGAAGTTGGCCCTGAGGCAGAGCTCCTTCTGCTCATCATTAATCCCCTCCACATTTGGAAAGGCACCTGGGAAAAAACTCCAATCTCAAAAAAGCAAGAGAGGAGCTAATGAAGTTAGAGAGTGCTGCAGCAGAGGACAGTCAAACATAAGCAGTTACCAGATCCACAAGCAAGCTCTGCTGAAGAGATATCTTGCAGACTTCTCTGGTGCAGCTCAAAACGGGGTCTCAAAGCCTCTCCCTGTCCCTGCTGCAGGAGCTTGCCAAGCTGAGGTTCTCAGGGACACCATAATGCCTGAGATGCCTTCTGAGCTGATGAGGAATTTTCTGCCTTCCCACCATTATGTGGCTATTCTCTTTTTGCAGAGAAGATGTTCCCCAAATTTCACAGCTTTGGGGGCCCAAGTCTTGTTTCAAGGTATAATACCCTTGATGGCTAAAGAGGATCAGCCCTGGAAAGGAGAGAATCCCTGAAAACACAGAGCTCCAGGGGCCTGTTGCCCTGCACTGGTGGTGCATTGCTGGGGCTTCAACACATCTTCTGGCTCAGAAGATCTCATGGGCAGAAACAACTGTCAGTGAGATCATCAGAGTGCAAACTGCAGAGAGGGACCTTTTCAGGAGTTGAGGCTTGGTGGGCTCTGGATTGTGGAGATCCACATTTGCTTGTGAGGGGCTCAGTCTGTTTTGAGGACTTCCTGAAGGATCTCTATCTAGACTCCTCTTAGTCCCCTGGCAGCAGATGTTCAGTGTGCACCCCATGAAGAAGGTGTATCTTAAAGCCACTGTGGCTGTCTGTGTCACAGCAGACATACCCCTGGTGGCCTCAGTGAGGCACCAGGGCCTCAGAGCTCTGTGTTTTGGGGGATTGTCTTAATTCCAGTGCTGTCTCAGCCTGAAATGTACTTTGAGCTGGGGACAGGAGTGACTTACAAGAATCTCTTTTTAGAACTGCACCAGGGAACCGTGCAAGAGCTCTGCAGCACAGCTTGATCTCTGGGCTTGGCAACTGCCTGTACTTGAGTGTCCTCCACCTTCAGGACTATCTAAGCTGTTTTGGTCCTTGCTTCTTTCTCCCTGGATGTCCCTCCCATTGTTCTGTTGGATTATACCTCGGTATCCACGGACACCAACATTCCTTGAGACACCCCTGCAACGATTAGTTCAGCAGCCACTTGCTTTTCTTGTCTGGTGAGACACGGTGTGGAGTTCCTCTTCAAGGATATTGACAGTCTATGCTTCCAGAAGAAGTGAAATCAAAATGAGGACTACCACAGACTTGGTTTGCACCCTGGATGGCACTGGCCGCCCGCAGATATGTGTTGTCAGTGTGAGTGTCTCACTGGGTGTGTCACTGGGCTGCCATGGATTCCTGGGAAATGCCCTGGAAGGCCATTAGGAGTGACTTGGGGTCCAGCTTGTCTCCTGCTTGGTCTGGTGGCCTCTTTTCCTTGCAGAAAGCCAGGCAGTGTTGGTGCAGGTGCTCACAATGCATCTCCTGCTTCTAATAAATAGGAGCAGATGCTGAGCAGAGAGAGCTCAGCCAGAGGGCCACTTTTTGCCTCAGCAGCTCAAAGTCTGGCTGCCTTGGTAGGCAATGGTGTCCTTTCCTGGAAATGATCTCACCTGAGGCTGTCTCTCCTGCAGAGGCGAGGGACAATGGGTTCTGACAAGTCAGGCAGAAAGAACGCCCGTTTCCAGATGGCTTCTAATGATGCTGTGGTGTTTCCCAAGTGAGTACATCTTCTGCAGCCTTTGGCCACTGATCAGGTCAGCAGATTCTCTTGGCTCGGTTGGTAGTGCCATGTATTTCCCATTCCTTAGGGTAGAGCTGAAGAGAGACTTCTTCCAAGGACTAGATTCTCCATCACTCAGTGCATTCTCCTGCTTTTTTCTGGAAGACAGATGGATTCACAGTGTGGCCCATGGGCTACTGATTGTCTCTTCCCTTCCCAACTGACAGCAGGCATCTCTCAAAAGCCAGAGCCCTGCAACCATGGGAGATGGCACCCTGGAATAAAACACATTTCTTCTTGCTTCCAGGATTGGGCCCTATGAAGCACCTGGAAGAGCTGCTGGGAAAGGATCTCTTAAAAAATGCAAGGAGCAGAGAGAACAGAATAAGAAGAAAGGAGAAGCAAGGAGGGAGGAAGAGGCTAAGAGAATGGGTACTGGTGAGAGCTGGCTCCTGGGACTGATGGCTCCTGCAAGATTGCTCTCCCCTTCCCTTTTGCACCTTCTCCTCAGGGCAAGGAGGTTCAAAGCCATGGCAAAGGATGTGTTTTGTTTAGAGTGAGAATCTGCTGTGGCTCTGATGCCCCAGACAGCAGCTCTGCTGGGCCCTAGTGGGGACCAAGATGGCAGGGTAGCCCAGTGCTTCCATTTGCATTCGTGACTGCTCAGGACCCCTTCTGCAGTGGGCTCCTGTAGCTTCTGTCTTCTGACAACTCTTTTGTGGGTTTGACATGCCCAAAGGGACACTTTGGGCCATGATGGCAGCAGACAAACTCAAGGCTCTCTTTCCCCCCTGCAAAAAGCAGGGAGAAAGGAAGACTGATGTGAGGCCACAGAAATGAGAACCTGGGTAAGGCTGAGTGGGAGTGTGAGCCCAAAGCTCATATTAATGTGCAAGAGTGTCCCAGTCCCTCTCTACTAGCCCCTTTCCCTACCAGCACACAGGCTTGCATGGCCACCAAGGGATGGCTCTGAGAGAATTTTTGTTGCCTTCTTGCAGGGGCTGTCACTGACAAGCACCGGCTGCTCTCACGCAGACTGCTCTCCCCAACCAGACTGCCTCGGGCAGCAGAGTGTGCCAAGGTGAAAGAGACATCTCTCAGGTGAGGCTGATGGGGAGCTGGAGGAGGTCACCCCAGGGCTCTGGTCCTTGAGACAGCAAGATCATGGAGACAGAGTCTTTGTGAACTCCAGAATTACTTGAATCCTGGCAAACACCTTTGCTTGCTGGGCAGAAAGCAGGTTTTGCAGGGTGTGTTCCCCTGCCCCTGCACACAGAATATCAGGGATTGGAAGGGACCTCAAGAGATCATCTAGTCCAATCCCCCTGCTGGAGCAGGAACACCTAGACCAGGTCACAGGAAGACGTCCAGGTGGGTTTTGAATGTCTCCAGAAAAGGAGACTCCACAACCTGTCTGGACAGCTTGCTCCCAGTGTTCTGTCACCCTCAATGTGAAAAAGTTTTTTCTTATATTTCTGTGGAATCTCCTGTGTTGCAGTTTGCACCTGAGTCTTATCATTGGAGGTCACTGAGAAGAGCCTGGCTCCATCCTTCTGACACTCACCCTTTTCATATTTATAGACATTAATGAGATCACCCCTCAGTCTCCTCCAAGCTAAAGAGACCCAGCTCCCTCAGCTGTTCCTTGTAAGGGAGATGCTCCAATCCCTTCATTTTCTTTGTGGCTCTGTGTTGGACTCTCTCAAGCAGTTCCCTGTCCTTCTTGAATGGAGGGCCACAGAGCTGGACACAATGTTCCAGGTGTGGTCAGTCCACAGCCCTATTGGGAACTGGCTGCAGAAGCTGACAGCAGAAGGCCACAGTTGACTTCCCATTCTCCATCTCTGCAAGAGAGCCTCCTCTTTTGGCCAGAGGAAGGCATGGTTCAGGGATTATCAGGGAAAAGATACATTTTCTCCTTGGGTCACAGCAGAGAGAAGACAAGAGGAACAGTCCATAGGGAGCAGACAAAGCAGTGCATGGCTGGTGAGCTCAAGCACAGCAAAAATTCCCCCTCTTATGTTCTTGCAGACTGCCATCAGTGTTCAAAGAGACTTCTTCAAGGAAGGAAGAAGAGAAGAGCAAGCAGTCTGCTGCAGCTCGACCCCAAGCTTTACCTCCTATCTGTGAGGGCCACCATCAAGCAGGACAGGTAGCCCTTGCAGATCATGTGCCTTTATTTGATGGATAATAGCCCAGACGTGTCCTCCACTGAATAATGAGCCTGGACATTTCCTCCATTGGTGTCTTTCACCATTCCCTGCTTTGTCTCCCAGCAGGACAAACACTCCCTGTATCTGGGGCAGGATGAAGGAAACCTCAGGGCATCTCTTGCTGGGGAGAGGCTCCGGAGAGAAATGGGGGATGTGTGGATGTGGGCAGAGCACCAGGCACACAGGGATGCGGTTGAGAGAGCCCAGGTATGGCAAGCAGCTGAAAGCTTTCCTAAACCTGACCTTTCTTGGCCATGAAGGCCATTGCAGAAACTTCTGCCTCTCTGAGTTGCCCTCTAAGAGGAAAGCCATCCCTTTCTGAGTCCTTTTTTCTTCCCTGGAGGATGACTCCTTACAAGGGCAATGCAGGGAAAAATTTCTCATTGACTTCAGAGGTGATTCTGCTTTGCTTCGGAGGTTCTTCTCCTTGGCTTCAGAGGCTAAGGATGGAAGCCTTTCCTGCTGACTTCCTTGGAGAGGGAAGGCTCCAGGGAAACTGTCCTAAGCTTTGGGCAAATCCTGCTGAGAGGTCTGACACACCATCAAGTGGCAGCTCCTGGCTCAGCATCTTCATCTAACCCGCAATTGGTGCTTTTGCACATACTGTAGCTGAAAATTTTGGCTTGTGAGCCAGAGCTGCTGGAAGCTGGAACATCCTCCCTGTGTCTTGTGGAGCTGGGAGGGAAGGGGAAGACTGGTGAAGGCACAGCTGGTTCTTTAGGTGCCATTTCTGGGAGGAAGACTGCACCCCATCCCAAGGCTGAGGCACTGTGTTCCTAAAGCCCATGGACAAAAGAGGCAGAGGAACAGCAGGAATGGGCTCTTCTTCTGTGTGGGAGCCATGGTGTGAAATGCTGTGAAACACTCCTGTTTGCTGAAGATCAGCAAGCAGGGTAGCACAAGAATGGTTAGTCATAAGCTGTGGGCCAGCTGGATGGTCCTGGCCAATATCAGTGTAGCAGTTGCACTCAGAGCAGCTGTGGTGGCCAATGCAGCTCCCTCCCTGCCATTTACTGCCCACAAAGATCTGAGAATGAGGTGCCAAGCAGAGAGCAGGCTCAACCTTGTCCCCTCTCTGAGGTGGCACTTATGGCTGTGCTTAGAACCTACAACCACACCAGCTGTGTCCCTGCTTGGGGAAGTTCCTGTAGTTGGGCTTCAGAGCACCCAGTGTGTGCCAAGTGGGCTGGATGGTGGTAGAGGTCTTTGTATCATGGCCTCTCATGGTGCTTTGTGTTGCAGTGCACTGAGCCTGAGGTCTCTTCTTTGTCTCACGCCAATATAGTTGCTGATGATGCCCAGAGGAAAGCTGTCCCTGTGGGGTAACAGGTCTGGAGCATGGGTGGCTCCAGTAGGGTTGAAGCAGCAGCAGCATCTTCTCATTGCTCACCCACCAAAGAAGAAGGAGGCAGCTGCTCTGGACAAGTCAACGACCAAGTAAGCATACACCAGCAACCTCAGGGGCTTGTCTAAGTGAAGGAGCAGGCCATCAGAGGGTTTTAAAGACACAGTTTGTTGAAATGGGGGCTTTGGCTTTCCATTCCTTGTCTGCTTCTGGTAGGGGAAAGACAGAAAAGAAGCCCTGACTCCAGCTCTCCCCCTGCAGCCCCAAGCTGTGGGCTAAGACTCCCACACTCTGGAGCTGCTGGCTGTGGCTACCAAGCGGTAGTGGGCAGAGCTGAAGGTACCAGGCAAAGGTAGGTAGGTTGACAGGGCAGGTGATGTTGTTTTCTGCTGCTGCAGCTGCATCTGGACAAGGAAAATGAAGGGGAGGAGAAAGGAAGCCCAGTAGGAAGATGGTCTCTACAACAGAACTGTGGAAGCAGCAGGTGGGTGCTCCAAGCAATAGCTGCAGCTGGGACCCAACACCCATCCACACTCATGGATTCTCCAAGGAAAGGGACAGCTTTTCCCAGGCTGAAATCCTGCTGCTTTGTACTCAATAAACAGCTGCTTTGAGCTTTGAGATTCTGCAATGTGTTGCTGGAGCTGGGAACAGAAGGTGGATTGATGAACCCCCACACCATCCCACAGGTTGTTGTATAGGATGAAGGCAAAGTGTGGAGTATCATGGCATGAACAGTTGCCTGAGCGGTCTCTTCTTTTTGCAGGCAAGTCCAGGTAGACCCTTCATCCTGCCCAAAGCAGCAATTTGTTCAGTCTCATCTGGCTCTCCTTACTAAGCCGATTAATGATCTGTCCCTGTAGCCTGTCTCTTGTCCAAGGCTAGAGAGATCTTAGGGCTTCAGAGAAAGAGAAAGCTCCTTATTTTGAGGAAAAAGCTATCTGCCCAGGTGTGCACCTCTCCCAGGGCAATGCACATACTCCCATCACATCCAGAGAGCCACAGGCAAAGTATGGCTGCTGTGTGTGAGGGATGATTAGAGAGGTGATTTTGTCCCTCTACTCATCTCTGGTGAGGACCCACCAGGTGTATTGTGTCCACTTCTGGAGCCCCCAAAATAAGGACATTGAGCTGTTGGAGCAGGTCCAGAGGAGGGCCACGAAGATGATCAAAGGGCTGGAACAACTGCCTTATGAAGACAGGCTGAAGGAGTTGGGGTTCTTCAGCTTGGTGAAGAGAAGGCTCAGGGAGGACCTCAGAATAGCTTATCAATACCTGGAGGGGGCCTACAGGAAAGCAGGCGTAGGACTTTTGAATAGGATATGTGATGAAAGGACTGGGAATAATGGATGCAAATTGGAAGAGGATAAACTCAGGCTAGATATAAGAAAGAAATTCTTTACAGTGATGGTGGTGAAGCACTGGAAGAGGTTGCCTAGAGAGGCTGTGGATGCCCCCTCTCTGGAGGTGTTTAAGGCCAGGTTGGACAAGGCACTGAGCAACCTGATCTGGTGGGATGTGTCCCTGCCCATGGCAGGGGGGTTGGAATCAGATGATCTTTAAGGTCCCTTCCAACCCAAACTATTCTATGATTCTATGATACAGCTGACACCATGGTAAATGGGGCTTCCTCCAGGGGCTCCCACTAGGAATGGGACTCCTTCCTTCTTAGGTGGCCCAGGAAGCATCTCCCAAGGCAGGTGAGCTGAGAGCCAGGCAGGATGTTCAGCAGGCAGCACCATGTAGTGGTGACTGGGATGGGCTGCAGCCCTCTTTGGAGCACTGACTGCTCAGCTTGGACTCCGTTTGATTACCAACTGATACCCCCCCACAGAGAAAAGGGCAGCAGCAAGTAAAAAACCCCACAACTTGGATTCATTTACTTTTATCATTCTGCAAGCCTGGAGGTTCATTTGTATCTGTGGTGACATGAACCATTGGAACTGATGGAAAAAAAAAATGAGAAAATAGTTCTCTCAAGACCTCATACATCTTGGGTTTGCATGGCTGTGGAGGGCCACCTGTAGTCATCAATAACAAAGGAGTCATAAGCAGGACTGTACACGAGCTGCTTCACAAAGGCTTCCTTGTCTGCTGGCTCGGGGTACCAAGAAGCAAGACCATGCTTGTAGGCCCAGTCAACAATCTGCAAAAGGACAAGCAGAAGAAGCTGATGAAACAATACTGGCACGTTATGAAGTTGAAATCAAGTGCAGTTTGGCCTTGGCTGTATTTTCACCCTTCTCCTCCCTCAAAGTGGTATCATTATTTGCTTTCTTTTTTCTCTTTGAGCAGCTCCTTGAGTCAGCTACACATCATGCCTTGGGTGAGGGAGCTGCTTCCAAGTACCAGCTGCTTAGATACACAGACTTCTGCCATGGCAAAATGGTTAGAACATGCAATTAAAGGAGAGCAGCATTTTAACCACCTCCTCTCTCATCCTTAAGCTCCACAGCTACACTGGGCACTTGTCAGTCATTCCTAATGTGACTCTCAGTGGTGTGTGTTCTCTAGGTGAGAATTTGATAGATATAGGCCACCAATCCCACAATTGCACAGCAAGCAAAGATCTGGAACAGGATTTAGGTACTTGGGCCCCTATCAAATACAGGAGGAGAGATTCCAAATCAGCAATGTGGAACCTAAAATCTTTTGGCAGCTTGCATCATGTATGAATTTGACCCTAAACCTGATTTTTTTGAAGTGCTGAGCACTTACAGCTCCAAGCAATAAAGCAGAGCTTTGTGAGCTGGGAGGCACCCAGAAACATTCTTTGATTCTAAGATTCTAATCAGAAAGTATTTTTTACATTTAGGCTTTAATGACAAGAGAAATCAAAGCAATTCTGGCTGGAAGCATTACTGAGAACCATTGCTTTTGGCTGCAGAAAAAGCAGAATTAAAACAACACAAATCAAGAGTGATGCCAAAGCAATTCCTGTTCTCTTGACTACAGGAAGGGGACATGAATGAGGACTCACTTTCACAGCGATTTTGAGAGACACCTCCCTGATGCTGTGCAAGGGGGGGTACAGTCTTCCTTCGGCAAGATTCTGCTCTGTCACCTCAGCAGCAATAGACTGGAAAGAAGAGAAAGGTAATTTATAGAGATGGTCTCAAGCACAAATCACATTCTCTAGCAGTACATGATACGTGGCTGAGGACTCAGCATGCATGGGACTAGTTCTTAATGGGAACTGTTAAAACTATTCAAAATACATAGAATCATAGAATAGTTTGGGTTGGAATGGACCTTAAAGATCATTGAGTTCCAACCCCCCTGCCATAGGCAGGAACACCTCCCACTAGATCAGGCTGCTCAGTGCCTTGTCCAGCCTGGCCTTGAATGTCCACAACCTCTCTGGGTAACCTGTCGCAGTGTTTCACCACCCTCACTGTAAAGAATTTCTTTCTTATGTCAAGTCTGAATCTACCCCCTTCCAATTTACATCCATTATTTTTGGTCCTCCCATTAGATATCTTGTTTAAAAAGTCCTACCCCTGCCTTTCTGTAGGACCTCCTCAGGTATTGATAAGTTACTATTAGGTCCCCCCTAAGCCTTCTCTTCTCCACGCTGAACAACCCCAATGTGTGTGTGTGAATACACATGTGTGTATTCATTTTGTTGCAGAATTAAAACTGGTGGCAGAATGGTGGAAGTGCTGTGCCAGGGCAGCAGTTATGAAGAATGAGGGAAATTCTATCATGGTCCCTGCATCTTTGTAGGTGCAATGGAAGCCCAAGCCTTTCACTAAGACTGGAAAAGGCCACAGCTTGTTGCTAAGATCATGCCATTTCCACTCAAAGCACTGCCCCAGGCCAGGCTCTTGAAAACATCTGAAGTGGGTGCATGTGCCTCTGAGAGTCTTAAAAAACACAAGTTAAATGCCAGCTGGAACCTCTGCTGTGATAAGGAAGATATCATCTGTGATGTGTCGGACTCCGCAGGCGATGACTCCCAGGGCCACTCCTGGGAAGACGTAGGCGTTGTTTCCTTGGCCAGGGAAGAAGGTCTGTCCATTGGGCAACGTCACCTTTGAAAATGGACTCCCACTTGCAAATATTCCCCGTCCCTGGTAAGAAAAAGAGAGGAAGGGGTGGGGGGGAGGGCACTCAAATTCAGAAGACACATTTCTGCTGCTTGCCATGATCGGTACTTGGGGAACTCTAGTGGCCAAGTGGACAATCTACAGGCATCTCCACCAGAGGCACCTCCATAGACAGGGCAAGTGAGCATTGAATGCGTCTTTGAACTGCCCAACTGCTCTCAACTCCCTGAAGAGATTCTCTTCTTCTCTTCCAACCACCTATTGAGTGTGAAGAGGGGTTTGTGCAGGATAAAGCTCTGGGGGCCAGTAAAACAAGTAGGGGAAGAGTAGGGAAAAGGGAAGAGTGAGACAAGGTCTCCTCTCTCACCTTAAGTCAATCCCCATGACACCTCAGACAGATGTGGGTGAAGGAGGAAAGTACTTTCCTTAGAGGATGACAAAGTAATTCAACCTGGAAGGGCCTCAAACTCCTGCTCACAGCAATGTCACCTATGAAATCAGACCAGGTTGCTCAGGGCTTTATCCAGCCTGGTCTTGAAAACCTGCAAGGACAGAGACTGTTTGAGCAGTCTGAGCCCTTGTTCAACCTCTTGATTGTCCTCACAACATGCAAATTTTTTTTCTTCATGACCATCTTGAACCTCTTTTGTTTCAACTCATTCTCACTGTCACTTGTCTGCCCACCATGCACCACTGTGGTGTCCTTGCTGCAGTCATGGCCATTGCATACCCCGAGCTCCCAGCACTGATCTCCAGTACCTCGGTGAGGCGGTAGCACTGCTCTGCTGTGCACTCTGATTTACTTGTGGGGTTGCTGAGGGCAAACACGATGGGCCTCTCATTGAAGGCTGCCATGTCCTTCAAAATCTTCTCAGTGAAAGCTCCTGCAACAGCTGCGACACCTAAAACAACAACAGCAGAGTGACATGGTGCTTTCCAACTGTCTGACTTCAGTGCATGGGGCTGATCCTTCTTGAGTGTCTCTATTAGCAAGTGAATCAAAGAATCACAGAATCATCTATGATGAAAGGATCATTTAAGATCATTGAGTCCAACCATTAACCTAATAATGCCAAAACTACCACTAAAATATGCCCTCAGCACCATGTCCACACATCTTATAAAATCCTCCAGGGACAGTGACTCCACCACATCCCTGGGCAGATGTTTCAGTGTTTGACAGGCCTTTCAGTGAAGAAATTTGTCCTAATATCCAGTCTAAATCTCACCTGGTGCAACTTAAGGCTGTTTCCTCTTGTCCTGTTGTATGTTCCTTGGGAGAAGACCCCAATCCCCACCTCTCTACAGCCTCCTTTCAGATAGCTGTAGAGAGCGATGAGGTCTCCAAGCTGAACAACCACAGCTCCCTTAGGAGACTCATCTGCTTCTCAGGAGACTCGTGTTCCAGACATCTCACCAGCTTTATAGTCCTTCTCTAGACTCACTCCTGCATCTCAATGTCTTTCTTGCAGTGCAAGCAGAGCCCATAACTGGACACAGTGCTTGAGGTGGGGCTTCACCAGTGCAGAGCACAGGCAATCACCACCTCAGTCTTGCTGGCCACACTGTTCCTGAAACAAGTCAGGATGCTGTTGGCCTTCTTGGCCACCTGGGCACACTACTGGCTCATATTCAGCTGTGAGCTGATCCACTTTAGGTCCTTTTCCACCTGGCAACTCTCCAGTCACTCTGCCTCAAGCTTGAAGCATTGCGTGGGGCTGTAACTGAGCAGGAGGCAACAAGATCCATCTTTGGAGATGGGAATGTTTATTTTTTCTCACTACAGTGAGATTAAAAACCTATCTCAAAACAAAGTCCTCTGCTCCTCTGGGCTGAGTGGGGATCAGTGTTTTAGCCAGTCTGGGTGCAACACTTTGTCTCCAAAAACTAAGCACTTCTCCTGACAAAGACCTGCCCAAGTTGCTTGTTGTCATCCTCTTCCTGCCCAGTCTGTCAGAGCCATGTTTGCTGCTGAGAGCTCCAGGTCCTGCAGCACCTCCCTCTGGGATGACTCCTACAGCTTCAAAAGAGCCCCACAGTCAAAGGGGAAAGGGTGTGGAGAACTCAGCTGACAAAATGGGGGTGAAAAAAGCTCATTTCATTGTGACTGTGAGAACAAAAGGAGGCCCTGGAAGAAAGTCAGGAACTCTCCTAAGAACCTGAAAAGATTGTGGCAAGGGAACTCCACCTATAATTGCTGTAGGCTTCACTTTCTGCACAACTTCTTCCAGTGTGTTCACATTGGGGTGGTCCTGGGCAAACATTTCCTTCTCATGGTTCAGGTGGCTCCTGCCCTGTGAACAAAAAGGAGGAGTCAAACTTTAGTCTGTTGGCAGAAGGTGGAGACACAACATAGTAACTCATCAGTTCATCTTTTAGCCCTCTACCTAAAACTCATTCCACAGAGCAGGGCCTCAGCATTAGTCGGTCAGGCACTGAGCTGTTGGTGTAATGTCATGGTGGGGATGGTTTCTGTTCCCTTTGCTCTCCAAAATACATTGATTTTGTGGAGACAGCATCTAGCTGCCAGGGCAGAGAACCTGTACATGCACCACAAGGACCCAGGGTGAGCAGAGTACAGTTGGGTCAAGCTGGATCACCAAGCAGGGTTCAGTGTTACTGTTGTAATGCCCCATATGACATGCAAGACTTCTAGCACAGCTTGAGACCAGGGCCAGCAGAACATCCTACCACTTCAGAGGTCCAGTCCAGAGTGATGACTTTAGGGTAGCCAATGCTGCTGCTACACTATAGTCACCATGAGATCTAGTCCTCTGAAAGCAGGATCAGCTCTGTTGATACCTCACTCCAGGGCTGACCAGGGCTCCAATGTACTTGCCTCTCTTCAGCTTGCAGGAAGTGGCAGGGGAGTGGAGCTCAGCTCCAGAGACAGATTTACCTTCACAATTAGTCCCTTGGAGTCCACCATCCAAATTTTTTTGATGGCATCCTCTCGTGATACTCCTTCCTTTTCCATGGCCATGAGGATGAGATGAGCTATGCCCATTGCAGCCTGGAACACAGTACATAAACACTTCACTGGGATATCATCACCTTTTTTTTTAGGGAGGGAGAATTTTAAATGACAGATGTCTTGGGTCATCTCTCAGGACTACACATAGCAGGGAGGCTTTTTCTCCACAGTAGTCCAGTGCCATGGCATGGGGCCGATTTTAACATCATATGTGCTGCCATGAATAAATAAATAAAAACCATCCAGCCAAGCAGGCTGCCTGTGAGGTTGTAGCAGTGGAACCTTGACAGGTAAAGGCTGTCTCCATCATTGGAATCAGCTACTGCTGGGGAGGAAGAGGAGCAGGCACTGAAGAAATACTAGTGATGACTCCAGTACAGAGGAATCATGGAATCATTGAATGTGTTGAGTTGGAAGGGACCTTTAAAGGTCATCTAGTCCAACTCCCCTGCAGTGAGCAGGGACATCTTGCATTATATCAGAGCCTCATCAAGCCTGGCCTCAAACTCAAAGCAAAGTAGGGTTGCTGCATCTGCAGTAGAACCAAGAGGAAAGTCTTCTTCTCCCCCTTCTGCCCAAGGAAGTAGCTATGGACATGCTGTGTGTTAGCGGTCCCACAGCCATGCCTGTCCCTTCTGCCCAGGTAAGGAGTATCAACGCTGGGTGGTCTCTATACCACAACACAGGCAAATCTGTCAGGAATGGTGGAGGAAGAGAAGAAGCAACCTTTGCTTCATAGAGGGATGAACAATACGTAATAGATCTGGCCCAAAGTCCCTCAAGTGGACATGTGCTGAACTAGGACCTGGACCAATGCCTTTAGTCCACAGCCTGGACTTTAGAAACTTCTTTCTCCCTTCTGAGCAAGGAATAGAATCATATAATGGTTTGGGTTGGAAGGGATCTTAAAGATCATCTACTTTCTGCCATAGACAGGTATACCTCCCACTAGACCAAGTTGCTCAAATCCCCATCTTTACATCTCATAAACTACCTGACTTCTGCCATAGAGGCAATATGACTGACTCCAAATAGTGAGATTATGTTCTCAGATCTTTGAATCTGAGTCCTTTCAACTCTACTGTTAAAGAGGATCTGCTTTACCCTAAATACCAGCTCTGAAGACTCAAATCAGCCTTTTTGATATTTCTGCAGTACCCTGCCTCCTATGGGACTTCCTTCAAAGAACTTGAAGTCCCACTGACACATGGGCAGCCTTGTAGCATCCAGGAAGTCTGCCCAGTGACAAGCCAAGAGATCACTGAAAGATTGTCATCCACTTCCATGCAGCAGCAATATCCACCAGTGAGGCCCACTTCTGCCCAGCAACAAAGAACCTGCTTCTGTGCTTTGTTTTCATGAAGCCAAACCTTGCAAGAAATTGCATAGTTGTCTTTGCTTTCTCTAACTTTGAATTTAGATTGCATTGAGGAACAAACTTAAGTACATTCCTACCTCTCCAGCTCCCTGGAAAACAAACTTATGGTCAGAAAGCTTGTTCTTTGTGATCCTTAAGGCTGCAAAGATGCCAGCGACTGCCACAGATGCGGTGCCTGGAAAGAGAGAATTACCATCAGGTGGTCATCTTGGATTGTCCACCCTAATAACATGCTGGTAGGAATCCTGTGGTAGGAAACATTCTTTTAGAGCCTGTTACTAAAGGATCAGAGCGCCTTGCATGGTCTGAAATGCTGATCCTCAGAAGATCACTTCAAGCAGGAGAACAATGATTTTCCTCTGTAAGGACTCAGAGGGAAACTCACTCAGAAGAAGTTAAAACTCAACTCCCAAGGGTTTAAGATGCAGGTGACTTGTCTAAGGGCACTGAAGAAATCTTTGTCAGAGCAGTGGTCTGAACTTAGAAACCCTTGTTACAAAATCCTGTAGTTACCTTTCTCTTCTCCTCATTTACCTTCACAGCCCAGCACCACCTTCTCCTCTTTTACATTGCTGATACTCTGATATCCTGACTCACAATCTCACTGCCAAGCATTAAGGAGTCATTGAGAACGTGCTTTGGTCTCAGATTAGTGAGAAAGTATCCATCACAGGGAGAGCAGAGTCCTACTGCAACAGTCGCTATAATATGTACAATTTTCCATCCATCCATCCATCCATCCATCCATCCATCCATCCATCCATCCATCCATCCATTCAGGGAGGCAGATGTCTTGGCTGGGTAAATCTGTCTTCATCCACATCAGTCACACATAATGTTCATCTGATGTTCTATTCCAGGTGAAGGAACATGGTGGGAAGAAATTAAGGCACAGAATAATAACCAATCAGGCATTGGTGGAACCTCAGGTCACCCAGGTACCTCAAGGCAAGCTGGATGCAAGTGTTAAAGGTGAGCTAGGAATGAAGGAGGCAGTTTCTGCATAAAATATCCAAAGCTGGAAGGTACCCATAGGGATTGCTGAGTCTATTAGTTTCAGTCCTCTGTGTTTAAAAAGATACTAGTTTGGACATGTTTCATCTCTGACTCTGTCCTCAGCCCTAATGCTGGTATCTCCATTTTGATCTGTAGAAGCTTTCGGACAAATCAGAGCATTGAAGCTTGAGCAAGTCTTGAGTGGGACAGACAATTAACCCTTTCAGGCTAATAAACCTGGTTTCACCCAATTCCCAGTATCTTCACTTTCCTGCCCATATAACCAGGCAGTGCCTCAGGTTTTCAGTCATCCAGTGCCTCACTGAGACCCCCTCGCAGGATCCCGAGGGCCAGGGGTGCTGCTGGGCATCAGTGAACACTGGAGCAGCTCATGAGCAGAAGCACTGCCATGAGCAGTGAAACCAGCAGATGGTGCTGCCTCCCCTGCCAACGACTGAGAAAATATATTTAGCCCGCTCCTTTTCCTCACTTGAAAAACTAGAGCTAAACTTCCAACCTACTGGTGTATCATAGGGGAATGGTTTACTCTCATTATTTCCAGGCAAGCAGAAAAAACTAGTGGCAATGCAGTTAACCCTGGCAGAGAAGTAACCTTTTATTGACATGGCTTATTTGCTTATTTTGCTTAAGGAAGAATTATAAGCTATTCTGACAGAGAAAACAATTATGGGACAGACCAGAAGGGTTGATCAGCACCGTTGGCTCACCAACATTCTGCTTTTATAACTAAGATGAGTTTCCCCCTCCAAAAAATACTAATTAGTGCCACTTTGGAATGACTGTGGTTTAGCAGAGGTGGCAATGGCCACATTCCTGTAGCACATTAATGCCATGGTGTCTGTGCACAAGCACGTTAGTACAGAACAGCAACAGCATCCCTTCTTACCCATGAGGATATTGGAAACATTGGTGCCTTAAATACAAACAGGACTAGACTAATTGTTGGTGGCTTCATAAATTTCTCCCTTGCAGTGCATCACATGAGACACTTGCTTTGGCACCAAGAATAAATTCCCTTCACTATCTCAGAAAACATTTTGGAACAGTTTGTTTCCAGAGCAGACTGTCTGAATTCAGTCAGTTGAAACGGGAGTAGATGGGGAGGGAACCAGCCACTGGGTACTCTTTTGCTTTAGTATTAATGTGTCTGCTCAGACCACAGAAGGATGTTCACAGGAAAGATTTCATCTTGATTCTCAGACACTGAATCTCTGGTTTTCTAAGCTGTATTTAGGGTAATATATCTACCTGGCAAAATGTTACACCATTGGACTAGAAAAATTTCAGAGAAAGATAATGAACATCCAAGGAACTGAAAGGAACACCAGATAATTCCCTTTTGTTTTTCATGTGTGCTAACCCATACAGTTAGCCTACGCTCCTTCTCTGTATTTTGTCTGGCTTCCTGCAGTGCCAGATACTAAGGATGCATCTCCTCTGCACAAACACTCATGAACCTGCTCATGCCAAAACAGATACTTGAACAGGGTTGAATGAAAAGCACCCGTCAAGTGTCACTGTCACCAGAGTTTTTAAAGAGAGATAAGATAACTGGAATATATGTATGCCCTTATATTGCTGGCATCTAAAGCGTGGAGGAAGGGATCCTGCCCTGGCACTATGAACTGCAAAGACAGGGGGAGAAACCAGTGATATGACATGCCTGTGACATGCAGCAGAATATCAACACCTACACATAAGCTGATGTATGCTCACAGGCTAAATCCCAGGCCAGCTTTGCACAGAAATCCCCCTGTGAGTGGGAGTGGGGAACTGATCAGAGGAAAGAATCCAAAAGCGGAACAATTACAGCACAACAGTTTGTCAGGCCACAGCATTGGCAGAAATAGATGCCTGGAAAGCATTTAAAAGAAAGACATGGAACTGGAGGAATGTCTTGTTTCTCTTGGTCTTGACCCAAGCAAAATTGCTTTATAGCCTATGAGTGTCAAGAAGCCTGATGGGACAAATGCTGATCTCTGCAAACCCATTTAAATGGAGGTGTTCGTCTTGGGATGTTCAGTGAAGGGACTCAAGGTCTCTTTAAAGGTGTTGGGAGCAGGGATTAGGGAAGAGGGGTGTAGGGAAAGAAAGGGTGCAGGGATTCAGTCAGCAAAGCAGCATGAGTGCTGAATTCTGCCAAGTGGAGACCAGTGGGACTGGGTGTGCTGCAGCTCAACCCTTGTGCTTGCACTGCAGCTCTGACTAACAGCAGGACTCTACCATCCCTCATCCTCCTCCTCTCCCTCCAACATGTTTCTAATCCCTCCATGTTTCCCAAACTGCCTCTCACCCATTACTCAAGTAACAAAGTTATCATTCCTTGGTCTCAGCTCAGTATTTTTCTTTGATAATTACTATTTCTGGGCATGGAACAATAGAACATCTCTATGGAGGAGAGTTCACAGCTGGTTTGTGTAAGGAACTGGCTAATCATTGTGCTTCCCTCCAAGAAGACCATAAAATGAAATGGGGGTGGGGGAACCCTTGCTGTGAGTGGTGGCAAGAAAAAATCATCTACACTTCAACACAATGGCCTACCTGTTTTCCAAAGAGATTGAGTGCTGCTACTGCAGATAACTAATTTCCTAAGTAATTAGCAAGAACCAGTTTGCCTGCTCTGTATCTGAGGTGAGATATGGAGGGGCACAGAGAGAAGAACAGAAAATGCTTGCAAATCTTCCCATCTGCCCAAGTCTCAAAGTGAACACTCAATATCACAAAATAGCAAGCAGACACAGAAGCCTTTCTGGGCTGTCCAAAGCAACAGGACCTGCAAATAAAAAAATCATTTAAAACTGAGGTACACTCAAGCCATTCTTTTAGGAAACTATCTCTGACACTTAGGAACATTCAGTATATTGAAAATGCTCTGCGGCTGATTTTCCACTTGCACTAGTGCAAGTCAGAACAAGCCCCAATAGATGTCAGTGGAGCTACACTGGAGCAGAAGCAGGTGAAAAGGATTTGCTCCACAGCTTCAAGACACTGTCGGGATGCAGAAGGCTGGAAAAGGTTGCAGCTGAGGGGCACTCATGTCCAGGGACCTTATCTTTTCCCTATAGAGGGTAGAGTGCACAAAGGAATGAATGGCTTTGTACATGGGCAAGACATGTACTTAGGGGGACAACTGAACTGGGAAAGTGCTGCCCATTGCTGATATCAAGGCTGTGGCATGTGTGACAGCACCCAGTGGCTAAGCAGGAGATACAAAGGGGTGCAGGAACCCTGAGGATGCTTGAGGCAGGACTGCCCAGATGCTGAGGGCTAGTGTTGCTCTTTCACCTTGCTCAGGCACCAACTGAGCAGAGAAGAGCATTACTTCCATTACAAATCCTTCCAACAGCACCCTCTGCTTCCTCATACAATGCCTGTTTGGGTGATTCCTCCTTCCCCTGGTGGAAGAGATGGCCAAACTCAACCTGATCTTGTATTTTTTGCCCTTATTCCGCCTGATTGTACTTCACCCCATCATAATCATGCCAAGACGAGGACCTGGGGAATAGCAAACATCAGTTTAACAGCTCCAGCAAAGGGCAGCCAAAAAATTACATCTGAATTTATGGATGCAGAGGAAGCAGGGGCTTTTCCAAATCCTGGTTCACATTAGCTCCCCATAGCAGTTCCGCCTGTTACTGGAAAGCATAGTGGAGTCTGTCCAGATCCATTCCAAATACATAATCAAAAGTCAAATACAACAAAGCTGAAGCACAAAGTTGCTGAAGCATTTGCAGCTCAAAGACTTCACCTCCTCAGCTGCAGGCTATTGTTATCCTTCCCCCAATGGAACTCTGGAAGATATTAAGAAAATAAACCTAGAAATGTTCTGGAGCAAGTCAATGAGAAGAGCAGTAAAACACAAAGCACTGATGTTCAGGGAAGCAGCTCACTTTCACCTCTAGCAGACTGAGGGACATTGGTGATGGTATGGTTTGATATGGAGGCACAAGGCTCATCTTAAAGTAGATGAACAATGAAGGTCATCTCTAAGGGGCCTGCTTTTAATCCTTGCACAGCTTCAGCACTGTGAAGCTCAGACTATCAAATAACAGTGCTGGCCTGCAGTGTTGCCTTTGACCTTACCAGCTCTTCACAAGAAAGCAACCCCATGCCCATCGCAGTGATGGGGACCCTGTGGATGCTCTTTTATCCCAATGAGCTAAAACAGATCAGAGCACAGTCCTGTTCTGTTCATTTTGGCAACTTAGTCTGGACTTGAAGACTGCAGACAGCCCAACACATAGAATCATAGACTAGTTTGGGTTGGAAGGGACCTTAAAGATCACCTAGTTCCAACCCCCCTGCCACAGGCAGGGACACCTCTCACTAGACCAGGTTTGTCCTAGACCTAGACCTAGACCTCAGTGCTTTGTCCAGTCTGGCCTTAAACACCTCCAGAGAAGGGGCATCCACAACCTCTCTGGGCAACCTGTTCCAGAGTTTCAACACCCTCACCATAAAGAATTACTTTCTTATATTTAGCCTGAATCTCCCCTCTCCCAACTTTCGTCCTCTTTTTCTAGTCCTTCCATCACATACCCTATTAAAAAGCCCACCCCCTGCCTTTCTGTAAGCTTCTTTCAGGCATTGACAAGCTACTATGAGGTCTCCACTGAGCTTTCTCTTCTCCAGACTGAACATGATGGTGACACAAACTGTTCTTTACTGCAAAGGAGGAGTTTGAAATGACATCTCCTCCAGATCTTCTGGATAGAACAAGAAAAACAGAGAGCAAGAAGAGCAGGGAATGAAAGGGGACCAAATATTACAGTTCACAAAATGACAGGTCTTAAGGGATCCTGCACCATGAAGCCCAAGACACCAAGGTCCATTTACACCCAGGACTCCACACTGTTCTGACCTGGCTCATTTGGTTGTCAATGCATGATTTAGATACAAGTCTAGGGGATGGCCCTTGCACAGATAATATAGGAGCATCTAGAGAAAATGCAGGAGCCACTGCTGCTGTAGGGCACAGCAGGTCCAAAGGGTCTGGTAATGGTGACCTCCTACATGAACATCTCCAGGTCTATCTCCAGGCTGGGTGAATCCCCAGAGGGGAAGCGTGCTGCTCAGGAGCTGCCTGGCAGGACACTGCCTGTTTTGTCCTGCAGCAGGGTATCCTCCAGCACTCCCTTCCCATTGTGCTTCCCCCCCTCCTTCTTAGCTTCCTGTGATAATTACTGATGGGTTTTCCACTCCAGCTGAAACAACAAAGGGAGATACTGTACCATTTTAATCTGCTGAAATTAGTTAATGCCAAGCCAAAAACTAGCTTTGCTTGCTTCACACATGGAAACGTGCCTGCAAATTAGGCCACGTTTGCACATGATTGATTTCTAACTTGGAGCTGCTCAGATTTGAGTCAGCCTGTTCCCAACCTTAGCTGAAGTCTGGGAGCAGTGTTCCTCCAGGCTGCTTCCTGAAGTGTCCTGGAAAGGTTATCTGCTAGGATCATGAGAAAAAGTGGATGGTGGGTCAAGAGCTGGGAAAGACCCAGAGAAGTTCTGTGAAAGTGTTGACCCCTCTACATTGCCCGTGGGCTACT
>VZTY01010750.1:143992-213821 GCA_013400935.1 Turnix velox | reverse complement strand
CTGAACATGATGGTGACACAAACTGTTCTTTACTGCAAAGGAGGAGTTTGAAATGACATCTCCTCCAGATCTTCTGGATAGAACAAGAAAAACAGAGAGCAAGAAGAGCAGGGAATGAAAGGGGACCAAATATTACAGTTCACAAAATGACAGGTCTTAAGGGATCCTGCACCATGAAGCCCAAGACACCAAGGTCCATTTACACCCAGGACTCCACACTGTTCTGACCTGGCTCATTTGGTTGTCAATGCATGATTTAGACACAAGTCTAGGGGATGGCCCTTGCACAGATAATATAGGAGCATCTAGAGAAAATGCAGGAGCCACTGCTGCTGTAGGGCACAGCTGGTCCAAAGGGTCTGGTAATGGTGACCTCCTACATGAACATCTCCAGGTCTATCTCCAGGCTGGGTGAATCCCCAGAGGGGAAGCGTGCTGCTCAGGAGCTGCCTGGCAGGACACTGCCTGTTTTGTCCTGCAGCAGGGTATCCTCCAGCACTCCCTTCCCATTGTGCTTCCCCCCCTCCTTCTTAGCTTCCTGTGATAATTACTGATGGGTTTTCCACTCCAGCTGAAACAACAAAGGGAGATACTGTACCATTTTAATCTGCTGAAATTAGTTAATGCCAAGCCAAAAACTAGCTTTGCTTGCTTCACACATGGAAACGTGCCTGCAAATTAGGCCACGTTTGCACATGATTGATTTCTAACTTGGAGCTGCTCAGATTTGAGTCAGCCTGTTCCCAACCTTAGCTGAAGTCTGGGAGCAGTGTTCCTCCAGGCTGCTTCCTGAAGTGTCCTGGAAAGGTTATCTGCTAGGATCATGAGAAAAAGTGGATGGTGGGTCAAGAGCTGGGAAAGACCCAGAGAAGTTCTGTGAAAGTGTTGACCCCTCTACATTGCCCGTGGGCTACTTGAGTTGTGGAGGGACTATGAAAATGCAAAAGGCTGAGCGTTTTGTAAGTGATTAATGATTTGGGATTTCCCATTTGAAGTGCCTTGAAGAAGCCTCATTTGCACAGAGTAGGTGTTCAGCCTATTTTAGAAATCCTTTATGTTCACAGGAGCTCAAACTGGATATGGATATCATGGAAACACTCAGCTCAGTGGTTCTTTGAGAACCTATCAATGCTGTTAAAGGTGCCCAGAATCAGGAGACAGTAGGCATTATACTCTTGTGCACTATTCTCTCTGTGCCATCCCTATGTGAGAAAGACTTTTAGAATCATTTCATTTGGAAGGGACTTTTCAGATCATCATGTCCAATTGTTAACCTAACATTGTCAAAATCACCACTAAAACATGTCTCTCAGCACTTCATCTACACGTTTTTAAATACCTCCAGGGATAGTGACTCAGCCACTTCCACGGGCAGCCTGTTCCAATGCTTGATAACCCTTTCAATGAAGAAATTTTTCCTAATATTCACTTTTGACATCTCCTGGCATAACTCAAGGCTGTTTCCTCTTATGCTGTCATCCGTTACTTGGAAGAAGAGACTGACCCCAAAACTGTCTACAACCTCCTTTCAGGGTGTCATAGAGAGCGTCTCCCCTCAGCCTCCTTATCTCTGGGCTACACCCTCATGAGTGGCTCCCTCAGCCACTCCTCATGACACCTCTGAATCCCCCATGCGCTCTAAATCCCTCACCAGCTTTTCTGTCCNTTACTGTCCTGCTCTGGACCTGCTTTCTTGCAGTGTGGGGCCCAAAGTTGGACACAGCACACAAGGCAGGGTTTCACCAGTGCTGAGTACAGATGGACAGTCCTGCTGGCCACATTGTTCCTGATATGGGCCAGGATGCTGTTGGCCTTTTTTGCCAGCTGGACACACTACTGGCTCGGTTCTATGATTGACTGAATTTTATGTTCAGATATAATTCATTAAATAACACATCCTTATCCCTGGGGCTCAGTTTTGTGTATTCTTTCCTACTGCTTCTAGCTTGATGGGAAAAATAAAGGACTGTTTTTAACTGAGTTGCAAATAATGTAACATTTCAAGAAAGGGTTTCCATAGAGGACATAAAGGAAACAAAGTTCTGTGGCTGTGATGCTATTACATTTATGGATGCCTGCAGAGAAAACGGGAGTGTCTGTGTCAGTTTATGCTGTACTTGCCTCACCACACAGGTTTAATAAAAACATGGGGTTATGTTGAGGGAAGTGAAACGCTGGAATAGGTTGCCCTAAGAGGCTGTGGATGCCCCCTCAATCCCTGGAGGTATTTAAGGCCAGGCTGGACAAGGCACTGAGCAGCCTGATCTAGTGGGAGGTGTCCCTGCCTATGGCAGGGGGGTTGGAACTCGATGATCTTTAAGGTCAATTCCAACCCGAACTATTCTATGATTCTATGATTCTTCTTTCACACAGAGCCCTAGTACTAAGATGAGAACCTTAGGTGTGCAAATTTACAGGTTTCTGGTGGACTTTCTATGGTCTCCTGCCTATTCAGGAGGGATCAATCAACAAAACCCATTACAGCTGATGAGAAGCATCCAACAATGCTGAGGTACATGGCAGTTCGCATTACAAAGTCAAGAGAGGGGTTTGACTGGTGGATGTCCCAAGGTCCCTTCTTAATTAACCTCTTCAGTGATTTCATGTATCTTCTTGTACAATGCATGAAGCCAGAGATGCTCGACTTAGGGACTCACAAGACCTAACATCTTTGTAAAACTTCCCAGTTGTCTGCTTTCTGTTTATGCACAATTTACTGGAGGCCGGTTACAGTAGGAAGAGAAAGAGCAGAATCTAAAACATTCTCATGTCCCTCCAGTTTCCTATGTGCTTTAATCGCCTGCCCTGGTGCTTTACTGGGAAAGAGGAAGATGTGACAATCAATTTTCTCCCCTAGAGCTGAAATTGAAGCTGCTGCCCCTTGTGTGAACTCAGACAGAGCTGGGAAAGGACTGATGTCATCACCCCCATAGAAGAGGAAGAAGCTGCCCTGCCTTAATGGGGAGCTCCCACGTGCGGGCACAACCAGCCAGCTCCTGCCAGCTCCCAGGATAATGGCTCTCAGAGTAAGAGCAATTGCCTTCTCTTGGTTGGTGGTACCTGGCAGCCATCCCACCCAGCATCAGCAGGCTGGCTCTCACTGCAAAGGGGCCTGAGTCATTTTAAATCCATGTGGTTAGGAAGGATTTGGCAATATGGTGATTAGTGTGACAAAGAATAAAAAAGAAAAAAAAAAAGAAGTAGGAGTTAATATTTAAAACTGCTTTCTGTTTGTGTAGGCCCCAGGGCAGCAAGAGGGAGGACTACAGGAGATTATGTGGAGCAATTTATACTTTCTTCCCACACCTCATCTGTGTGTGTGTAGGGACATTTCATTCGGAGTCCCACCAACCCATAAGCAATGACTACATGTTAGGAGAGCTCAGACCTGATCTCACTTGCTCTGTTTGTGCCTAAGATTTGTTTTTAAAGCAACATACTTAAAACAATGCTGTTCTTAATATGGCAGAAAATGCAGGCTACGGGATCATCATAGAATGATTTGCGTTGGAAGGGACCTTAAAGATTGTCTAGTTCCAACCCCCTGCCATGGGCATGGACACCTTCCACTAGACCAGGCTCCCCAATGCCGCATGGGGTTTGGGTTGGAAGGGTTGGAAGATCATCTGGTTCCAACCCCCTTCCACTAGATCAGGCTGCTCAATGCCTCATCCAGCCTGGCCCCAAACACCTCCAGGGAGAAGGCATTCATGACCTCTCTGGATTTTGTGTAATTCTCGTTAACAATTTAAATCACAATTTCCATTCACCTCTGCCACTTTTAAAAATAGACAAGTCATGAAACACCAACTTGAAAAGTATGAAAAGTGAGAGCCTGAGGCAAGCCCAAGGAATAGGAGGTGGCACTTCCTACTTTTCTCATGTCATCCAGGGATGCAGAGGGGTATATTAGGGTGTGTAAATAAGATCATTCATTCCAGTTTCAACTCCATTAGTCCCTGACATGACTCTAAGACAGAGTTAATTGGATAGATCCAAGTTACATCAGCTTCCCAAAGGTCCCCAAAACTCATTTCTGACTACAAGACCCTGGCTTGGAATCCCTTTTTCTTTCTTACAGCTGCATAAAAAAGCCTGAAAGGGTGGCTTGCTTCCCTTGGCTGTGCAAAGGAGGAGCAGGATTTCTTTCATTATCTTTTACTGTGAAAACAGTGCCAGCTTGATGCTTTATTGAGAATGTAAGGGAGCTTAGTAAGAGGTGAAATCCTGTTGTTTTAACACATAGCACTCTGGAGAATTTTTAGAGGATTTGACATCTCTCATGCACCATTACAGACATGGAATGGGGGAGAAGCAGACAAGGTCCATTTTATTGCAAAGCTGTTATACAGCATCCTGCTAGATGTTGTTTGCCTCTCGGAGGGAGTAATTCCCAGGAACTCTCCAAGGCATTTAGCTATGACCTATGGCCAAGAAAACATAAAATAGGCTCCTGCTTCCCACTCAGAATTGTCAGATTTGCTTTAATGACCTCTTCCTCTTCTCTCTGTCTGTTCCAATTCACCCAGAAATCTTCCCAACTCACCCTATTTCTCTCAAGATAACAGATCAGCCAGAGTGCCTGGTCTGTTTTAACTCTAGCTGCGGAATCCCTTAATCCAAAATGAATCTTTACATCATCAGCTTCTTATTCTGGGCTTTATCTGTTCACCTCTGAAAAAGTTTTGAGCTCTTGGTTTCTACATTCAAAACTTTTGCTATAAGTTCTCCTTTTTCTGTGCTCCCCCCACCACTGAGAACTTTTGTGTGTGGCAAGAACACCTAATGAGTCTTCTCATACAGGAGAATCTATCTCAGCTTCTCTGAAATGCCTTGAGCTTCTCTGCTTCATAACTTTATCCATGAGATTGCCTTAGAGTAGGACTGTGCACCCCATCACAACTACATTCCCATCAGCCAGGTTCTTATTCCCTCTTGTGACAAGACAGACATGAATAAGCTGTTGAAGACACTGCCAAATATTGCTAGATGGGCAGCAAATGCAGAAGTAGTGCTGGAAAATCTGCTCACAAAAGAGTCATCGCTGTCTGAAAAAGGACACTGGCATTTCTTTCAGTCTCTTTTCAGTACAAGTGAAGTACAAGTATAAGCCAAGCTGACTGCAAATAAACAAATCAACAAACCTTGGAAAATTCTGCACGTTGCAAGCAGGGACAGACAAAATAAGAGAAGCTGAAGGGATTCACAGGAGAAGAACTGCTTATTTGTAATCACTTGGAAAGATCCTGTCCCTGTCGAGTGGGCAAACAGCCCTTCCAATGGTTTAAGTCAGCATTAGACCAGGGTGCCAGCAACACACAGCTTGAATTCCTCTGTGCCTGCTGAGCCTCACAGGGCCTGGGAGATGTGGTGGTTACAGCCCCAGCTTTGCTGTTGACACTTCTCTTTGGCATTGGAAGACTTAAATTAAACACTCTAGAGCAAACCATGTTTGTTCTCAGATTTCCCTGGAGTTAGCATCCATAGAGAGAAAAGAAGCTGGTTTACCTTAGCAGGCCAATGCCAGGATCAGTTTAATGGCCACTTGGCTCATGGAAATCAAAAGCCTTGCAAAACCCTTAAAATGTCACCATTGTTGCAACTAAATTATAGAAAATTAACAGAACACTCAAAATTAACTTAATAATCTAAAGCACATGATCCATTTTCTCCCTTGGACAACATCACTGCTGTGAATACCCAAATTACTAAAAACAATGGAGACTCACTTTTCAACTTAGAGTGCTGTACTTTTGTTTATATTTTTAAATGCTTATCTGTAAACTCTACAATTTATCTCACACCTGAGTACTGCATTCTAAAGAGTCCCATGACCTTAGCCAAATAAGTTGGCTAAGTTGAAGGTTAAATCTGCATTTTTCTAACACCACTTACCCTGGATATCATCATTGAATGTACAGTACTTGTTGCGGTATTTATTGAGGAGACGAAAAGCATTCGCATTGGCAAAGTCTTCAAACTGGATCAGACAATTCATGCCGTACCTGCAAATTAAAGTAAAAATGGATAGAAAATATTTCCACAACATAGGATGACATACCTCTTTACCAGGACAATGCAGCTACAGTCACTGATGCAGAGAGAAAAGTACCATCAGAGAAGCACATCATAGGAACAGCCAGCAGGATCCTACTCTTCCCAGGGTCCTCATGCTCAGAATGTGGAGTCTCTGACAATAAATTGTATTTATAATCTGTTTATTCAACAGGTATAATAGGTTTCTTAATATACTTATATACCTGTACCTATATACCTCTATATCTCTATTTCTATATGCATCTTTGAATCATTGGTTTGACAATTTGTCATAGCCATATTTACCAAGGAGCTTCTCAAAGTGAAGGAGACACTCTTTCACAATGGATATTGCAATGACCATGTTGCAGTACAGCAAACCTGACAAGGCCAGAGAGTGAGCTGCAGAGTCAAAAAGTGGAAAATCATTGTGAACTCTCCAGCAATATTCAAGGCAGACTCTGTATTTGTACGATTTCAGCACTTTGTATGACTATAAGCTGCACTAAAGCTTTGCTAATAGCATCTAAAAGAGCTGTGAAGTGTTCTTGCCTCTCACATTAATGTATTGGGGTGGTTGGAGAAGCTTAGGGCATGAGTAATGCCTGGTATGAATGAGCACATCCTCCTGTGCTGCTAAGGCCACACTGTGTGCAGTTTTGGGTCCCTCAGCACTGCCTGACATATTCCCCATTCAGATTCTCCTCCTTTGCCACCAAAATCTGAGGTAAGGGGCACCCCTGCTAGAAACTAGAAATTTATCCTGGATAAAACATGCTTTGTCTGAGAACTGCATCATGAAAAGCTCTTTCATGGCCCTTACAGTGCTCTCCAGGGAGGGCCATGAACTTTTAATGATTATTATTTTCCATTTTAGATAAGTCTGTCAGCAAGGAAACGATAACCACATGCATTGTTCTCATTTACTTGTCCATCACGAGAAACTCTTGCTTCATAAAACTCTCTGGTCGCAAAAGGGAGAAGGGCTGGCTCTTCTCAAAGGAGGAGTGGGCAGTGAGGGGTTGTGAGGCCTTGTTGAACTTCATGAGGTTCACACAGGCCCATCTGCACACAGGTCTGTCAAAGTCCCTCCAGGTGGAAGTCATCATTTTATTGGTTTTTTGATGGAAAAAGGGATTTCTTGAAATTTGCTCTCAGTAATTCATCATGACTCTCATAGATATAAAAAATATCAACTTATACACTACTCTGGAAGAACCTGACAAAAGAATATCTACCTCCACATCTGGAGTCACAAGCTAAAACTCAACTGTCCCTATTATCCAGATGTTTAAACTAAGCAGCCCTTTTGGTTGCTTCTGTCTATAACACATATTGGACCCACTCATTCACAGAAGAAAATTACATGCACACAGAAAGAAATTGGGAATGCTGGGAAAGAATACATTCCTGTTGTACTGCTGTCCTGTTATACCATATGTATATCTTATCCATAGACTTTAGAAACATATGCACACACCCAGATCTCGAGTGTATTTATGCTTGAGAAAGGAAATGATGCTCAAGAACAGCAACACTAGTATTAGTCAGCTCTGGGGTTTAGTTCCAGGTCTAATCAACTGCATCAACCTGCTCTTCCTGATCAGCATCCCCCTTGAAGAGCCAACATCTGGGCCTCCCCACAGTTTGTTCAGGAAGCCTTGGAGCAGTATGGAGCCAGTTTCCTGTCTATCCATAGGATATGAGGCCGTTAGACAGCCCAAGTGGCACTAGGTCAGTCTCTGTTAAAGAGCTGGATTGCTCCACAGTGTGTAGAAATGGTGTTTCTTTGTCTGAACCCTGATGCTGGGCTCTGTCTCACTTTGCCCCAGCCCTGAGAGAAGGGAGCAGAGCCAAGGGAGGTGTGGTGGAGTGGGCAGTGAGGGGTTGTGAGGTGACCACAGCTGTGGGAGTGAGGCTGTCCCTCTACAGACTGGAGTGATACTGGTCTGGCTCTGTTTAGCCATGGTCTGGAGCTCTGGTGTTTGTCCATTCCACTGCATTTGAACAAGGCTGAAGAGCAGCAGCCCTTTTTGCTCAGGCAGCCAAGAACTCAGTGTTCTATCAGTTCTGGAACACCTGGTGACATAGGGGGTGACACAGTGGTCAGAACACTGGTGGTGGCCGAGCTCCAAGGTTGGTGACAGGGGTGCCCAGAACAGGCAGAGAGAGAGCCCAGAGTGGAGGTGAGCAGGTGGGTAAGGGCTGAGGATGGAAGGGAGGAGAAGACAGGGCTGCTGAGCCTGGGCAGGGAGGGAGGGCTTGCCCATGGCTACACAGATGGGCAGTGCTCCTCTTTTGTCTTGCAGAGTTGGAGGCTCAGAGCAGGAGAACACCAGGATCATGGCTCGCCCCTGTGCATGGCCTCACAGTCACAGAGATTCATCACCTTCTCACAAGGACACGACCCCCAAGTTAAGGCATGAAGACTCTGTCTGAGCTTGGGTAGAGTTTGCTCTTGGGGAGCCAGGATGGCTGCTACACTTATTTCCTGTGTTTGGCAGCTGCAGACACAGAGAGGGATGGGACCGCAGCACATTGTACCCCTGAGCCCAGAGGCAGAGCCAGAGAGACACTCCTGACCTTCTGCAAGGACACACACACCAAGTTAAGGCATCAGGAGTGTGGCTGATCTTGGGCAGGGGCTGCCCACGGTGAGCCAAGGTGGCTGCTCCCTCTCTTTGTTTTCCTGCCTTTTGCAGTCAAGGCTCACCCAGAGACAGGACCGGGCCATGGCACACTCCTCTTCCCTCCCTTCGTGTTCACTTGCCCAGAGGCTTCTGCACCTTTCCTCCAAGCCAATGACCTGAGGACTAGCAAGAACACACAGCCCCATCCCGCACCATCCCATCATCCCACAGGCAACCACAGCTCCCCAGCAGCCTTGGACAAGAGGAGCCCTTCACCACCCTCTCTTTGTTGGAGAATTGTGGAGAAATAAATGTTTGCAATTTGTGAACCATTGGCTGATTTTTCTTCTTTTTTGGTGTGCTTTTTTATGGGGAAATCTCCACAATTATTCAATGGTCTCAGTATTCTTCTAGTTCCAGTCCACCTGCCTACCCTCAATNATCATCCCACAGGCAACCACAGCTCCCCAGCAGCCTTGGACAAGAGGAGCCCTTTACCACCCTCTCTTTGTTGGAGAGTGGTGGAGAAATAAATATTTGCAATTCGTGAACCATTGGCTAACTTTTCTTCTTTTTTGTGTGCTCTTTTCTGGGGAAATCTCCAATTATTCAGTGGNTGGAGTGGGTCCAGATGAAGGCCATGATGATTTTCAGAGGGCTGGAGCACCTCCCTTATGAGGACAGGCTGAAGGAGTTGGGGTTGTTCAGCCTGGAGAAGAGAAGGCTCGGAGGGACCTCATAGTAGCTTGTCAATACTTGAAGGGGGCCTACATAAAGGCAGGGGCAGGACTTTTTAATAGGGTACAGGGTGGTGGGACTCGGAGTAATGGATGCAAATTGGAAGAGAGTAGACTTAAGCTGGATATAATAAAGAAGTTCTTTTCTACTAGGGTGGTGAGACACTGGAACAGGTTTTCCAGAGTGGTTGTGGATGCCCCTGCCCTGTAGGTGTTTAAGGTCAGGCTGGATGAGGCACTGAGCAACCTTATCTAATGGGAGGTGTCCCTGCCCATGGCAGGGGGTTGGAACTAGATGATCTTTAAGGTCTTTTCCAATCCAAACCATTCTATGATTCTCTGAGTCTGTACAGGACAAATTCTTTCCTGACTCACTTATGACAGACCACATTATACAGCTTAACCATAACTACAGTTTATGGAAATCTTTCATTTCTAGGATGGTCTTAAATTTTCCCCAGTGTGCTGCTAAGTAGAAGATACACTGAGTATTTGAGGGACCAACTAGTTCTGCACTTTAAGTCTTCCCACTGCAGATTCTGGCAGCAATCAAGGAGATTATCAAAGTTTACCAAAGTTTATTCTGAAATACTGAGCAACACTCTGAAAAGCAACATATGATGATTCACAAATTTCTTTCTCTCCGTAAAGTCAAAATGAACATTGTGGATATCCACAGAATTTGTGCAAATAAACAATACAAAAATTGTAAAATTCAGTTTTCTAATGGATGATTCTGCTCTGCACCATTTGAATGTGTGAGGAAAACATTTTAAGGGAGCTCTTCCCAGCTCTTCACAGGGAGATGACGCACCACCCAGAACATCTGCTAACTAACATCTCACAGCAAAGTATTAGCAAATTTTTAAGCAAATTCAGTTGCTATAGAAACCATTTCTCTAACACCAATCTTATTATTTATTTGTATCACTGAGGAAATAACATTATTAACTTGTTTAATAAAACCAGTGATCTCAGCCAGCATTAACGTGTGTGACCAGCTCTCCAAAGAGCACAAGGGCAGGTGGGTGGGTTTCCCTGACTACAGACTCCAATCTGCAAGATTAATCTGCACATCTTATTTTTCTCTTTCAAGCACAGAATTTTCTCCTCATTTCCCATTCTGTGTCTGCAGCACGAGACAGAGCACAATTGCTTCTGGTTTTGTCTTTGATCATTTTTTATTAAACTGAGCACAAGGAAAATATGATGGCCCATAAACACTTCATTTCTCTTCCTGCCCCTTGGAATGAGAAGACAGTGCTGGAATGAATGTCTGCTACATGCCCACTGAGCTTTCTGAAGTACAAACCACATTTTTGAACCTATGTGAGCCTTTGTATAACATGAAAATGAAAGTTTCCATTAATAGACACCACAAATTGGTCATGGGAAGACCCTAAGACTGGATGCTTTAAATGAAGGAACCAACTATTCCAGACTGACAGTCCAAGACAGGAATATCAGGATAATGATCTTATTTCTCAAGGACTACCCACTTTGCTAGGGGTTTGAGAGGACTATAATGAAGTTGTGCTGCTCAAAATCACTGAAATGTAACACAAATTATGCAGGTGACTTACTGAGACAACTCAGAAATCCACCATGCTGACTGCTCCTTCCTAATGGTACTTTGGGGTGTGTGCAGTGCTCCATCTGAGGATGATCTGAGCAGCCTAAGGATAACCTTGATGAGGAAGATGAACACAGCAATCCTTGGGGCCATTTGCAGTAACTTCCTTGTGAGTCAGTTCTACTGTCCTTCCTCTGCAGTTTCATCCCAAAGGAAATCACAGACCTTTACAAAGTATCCAAAAGCAAAGCTTGGCCAAATAGGGACCAGAGCACAGAAGTACTTTAATATGCAACAATGCTAAAAAAGAATCCAGTTCAGGAGAGAAGGTGGGGAATACTTATTACTGCAGAGGGAAAAGGCAGTCAGAGAGCTCCTCCTTGTGCAGGAATCCAGCCAAGAAAATGCAACACAGATGGGATTTCTTCCACTACCTTCATATATCCAAAATTTGCCTGTATTATGCCCAGATAGGCAACTGTGGTTGCCTTCACAGACAAAGGAGAGAATGAGGCACATCCAATAACAACTTGTTTGAACTAGTTGAATTGGAAAATGGAAGCAAATTAAGATCTCTGGAGATGCCTCTTTCTCTACAGTCTCTGGTGAAGGCAGTATAACATGACCAACTTAAATTTAGATGTCTGACTTCAGGAGAGAAAATCTATTGTTATCTAACTATCACTGGTTAGAAAGATCTTAAATACATGCCATGCACCCTTTTAACTGTGATGCTCTGCTGTCCTTCAAAGCCTATGATTTCTTTGTTGAGCTTCTCTGCAGAAATTGCCCTGCTCCATCTCCTGTGTATGGTATCCAAGTGTTTCCTACCAGGATACATGGAAATACTTCAGGATGGAATGAAATATGCTGGTCAGTCTGCCCCCATCATAGCATTTTAGAAATGAAAACTGTGTTTTGACAAAACCTATCTTCTACAATTATTGTGTTTCAATGGAAACAATGTAATTTCCATTAAGAAGCCAAAATTCACAGTTTCTGTTTGCAGGAATAACTTTTAGTGAGGTAGGCTTTAATATAACCAGCTAAGATATTTTGCTGCTTCAACTGTGTTTTCTGGCATGAAGACAGTCCCAGCTAGTACACCCTGAGGCACTTAGACTGTGGTTGCTGCCTATAGGTGCAGGATGTCTCTTTTTAGGAAAAAGTGATTGCAAAGTGAGTATTTGAACAAGGATTCTTGAAGATCTCTCTGCCACATGTAAATATCCTTAGATTTGTGGCTAGAACAAAGGGTGCTCCTGCAAACAGATCCTGCAGCCTGCTAGGGAGGGAAGAGGCTCCCAAGGCCTTTCTGGCTAGTGGAAACTTCTCAAAGATTCTTCCGTGCTTTCACTGGTCCATACAACTCATCTAACTTTCAGCTTCAAGCTCAAAGGAGAGCCTGAAGCCAAGAGCAGCAGGTCACATCAGGACTGAATGTTTTCCAGTTCAGGAAAGGTGTGGCCAGCTGAGATTGGCTCCCACCAGTAATCTCCTCCTGTCAATGACTCACCTTCTCTAGAGCATCATCTTGCCATCCAGGACATAAGTAGTTGAACACCTGGGACCTAACTACCTTTATCTAAAAAGAAAGCTCAAATGATACACATCTCCCTTGGATGAGCACAAAGTGTGGAACAAAAGAGCATGAATCCCAGAAGAGGAAGGTGAATGCTTTCCTGATGATACTGCTTTCAGCTTCTTTATTCAAGAGACTTCTCAATTTTGTTCACCGTGAGCAGGGAGTATAAAACTTTTCTGCACGTATGAAAAAAAAAATGTAAGAAGATCCAGTTCTTTTAGGAAAAGACTCTCAGGGAGAAGGCTGCCAGCCCCAATTTAGTGTTCTATAGCACCACTTTTAGTCATTTACGATGCAAGGAATCTGTTTTGATGCATTGCAACTCTTATTCATAGTCTGAGATAAAAGCAGGCGGAGAAAAATCAAATTGTCCTTGGCCTGTACTTGAGGTTTTTCTTACTGCATCAACCAAAGCTCTGATTTAAAAAACTTCCCAAAAAGGAACCCATGATAAGAAAAAAACCTCCATGTTTGGTAAGAGATCAAAATTCAGGACTGGACAACCTGACAGTCCAATCTAGAAATTTAACATCAACATTTGAGTGTAACCTGTGTCCTGAGGCCATTCTTGAAACTGGATTGTCATCATGTTCCTTGTCAGGCTTTTGGTCAGACCAGAAGCACTCTGATAAACAATTCCTAGCCACAATTAGGGGTCGGCTTGGTCAGGCACAACCTCAAGTGATCATTTGTCTGTGGTTTTCATAGAATGATTTGGGTTGGAAGGGACCTTTATTGGTCATCTAGACTAATCCCTCTGCAGTAAGCAGGGGCATCTTGCACTAGAATGTCCAGAGCCACATCAAGCCTGGCCTCCAGGGATGGGGTCTCCACTATTTGCATATTTATATGTGTTTCTGGCAAAGAAGAGGAAACTCAGATAGGTAAAAAGACAACAGCAACAAGATTTTACTGCCAGGAGCTTGTGACATTTGTTTGCTGACAGGCTGCAGGCAGATGTAACACTTGGCATCAGAAACAACCTCTAATTTTTAATACTTCTGCATAGCTAAGAGAAAGGCAAGTCTTCCCTTTTAAAACTGCCAAGAAAAACTAAAATTTTGGTACATTAAAATAAAAGTTGACCTTCCAGTCTGAAAGAACTGAAAAAAGCCTTCCTGAAAAAAAAAACCTTCAAAGCCTCACTCAGAACTCTGATGAGATGTGGTTTAATAGAGCCTATGTTACTCATGACATAGTTCTACTACTGTTAAAAGGCAGGGTGAAGAGATAAGCTAGAAAATATGACCGTATCTTACTCTGCTTAGAAATGGAAATGTCCTGGATAAAGCTTTTGACTGTCAGACAGTAATAGCATGGTGAAAGCTGAACCCAAGGAACAACAGAAGTCACAACATACAGCAGATGTAGCAGTTACGATGATCACCATGAGAGAAACAAAAATGCAATTTTTCATTTCAAGCCAATAGAGGGGAATTTTACCAAAATGTGTAGCCTTTTACAATACAGACAATGCAGATTTAGAGCACTAGGTTCCAGGTTTAGAAATCCTATGCCAGTTTGCTGCCTCATGGACCCAATGAGAACTACTGCCTGCTTCATCTTCTTAGACGACAGGCTACTTCTGGTGTTGGGTAGGAGTCTCACTAGATTTCTGCCAACATAAACACAGCCACCACCCTCTGAGGCACAGAGTCTACTGTGAAGTCAGTGAGAGAACGAAAGTGACCCTTGAAGCACAAAGATAGCAGGAAATCCCTGAATCTCAGATTACTGCAGGCTGGGGTTATGCCAAGGATAGTTTGCTGCTTGTCACCCTAGTCATCTGCCAGGGCATCTGCTATGAGCTACTGTTAGAGACAGGAAACAGGGCAAGGTCAAGCCAAGATCTTGAGAAAAAACAAAATCTTGAAAAATCACTGCCAACCTTTATTATGGTCCTTACAGCAAACAAAACCACCCTTCCCTGAAACAACCAACACTTTTGAACAGCATGGCTCACAACTTCCAAGCACTCAGACCTGCACTAACAGATACAACAGCTATTCTTGTGTTTCTATGAAAAAGGACATCATCCTCCTTTCAGCAGACCTGAGGAACAACTGGAGCTGGATGTACAAGGTTTTGGGGGAGCAGGGCATAAGCAAGAAATTCAGTCAGTTTAGTGCTGACCTTCAGATGGAGCCTTGCACTACCCTCTGATGGAGAACCTGAAACAGAACCTCACAATCTCCTTCCCACTCAAACAGATCTTCTCCAGCTACATCGTTCTAAACCAGCTGTGGTAAATCTGGCTCAAGTGGAAAGCCCAAGGCAGAGGGCTTTGTGACATCTGTAAATGTATTATCCCTAAGGATTTGAAGGCAAGGCAATAAAAGTCCATTAGCACAGAGATCTTGTAGCAGAACATCTGGAGTTCAATCATTCCTCAGCAGCAGAAAATCAACCAAATAAAACCTAAATATTGTTCTTTGACTTTAAATATTATCCAGCAGATAAAAGCAGATCATAGGAGCTGGCTGATGTGCTCATCCCACATCATACCTGGATATTAGGCAGGAAGGTTGGATGTCCTCATCACCACACTACTTCTCCTTTCTGGTTGGTATCAGAGTATCTCTTGGAATGGGAAACTGGGGTAGATGGGCAAGGAGATAACCACCCTGTATTCCCATGAAGGCTGAAATTGGCCTATACTATCAGTCCTGCTAAAGCCATGGTGGTGGTGTGCAAATCTCCCAGCAGACACACAGATTTGGATGTTAACAGTATCACACTAAGATCTTTGGTGGATCTCAGTGGTGTCCTAATGACTGTCAGTGGCATCTAGTCTTTCAGGATCAACTATCCAAGTTAATTACAGCATCTGAATAAATAACTAGAGCATCTGAATAAATGCTCTGGAGAGCTTCCCAATAAATTAAAGATGGGCACCTGTACTGGAGATTTTGTTTCCAAAAGGTGCTGGTGAATTTGTGATCCATGGCCCTGGAGATCTGCTGAAGCAGAGACAGCTTGCTATGGAGCAGACTGCTTCTTGGAGAGCACAAGGGGCCTGACTTGGCATGTTTGTGGGTGAAAGTATAGTGAAGGGATTAGGCAAAGAGAAATCAGGTATAAAACAAGCACAATGGAAAACAGAATGAGCAGAACTACTTTCTTTCTTCTACTATTTCAAGACACTGAATGCTTGATCTTCTGTCTTCTGTGCTCCACCATATGGCATGGGTTGATAAAAGGCTTATGTTTCCCTGGTTACCCTGTTAATAAGCACTGATGGGAAAGGAAAGGGCAGCCAAATTATAAACAGTTGAGTGAGTTTTGCTGGTGTGTGGAGGTGCCTATTGCAGAGTCTTAGCTGCATGCTCAGCATCTGCCAGGCTATGTTGGGATGGAGCTCAGGAACAGGCCATCAACAACTCTGGCCACTTGGAGTGATTCAGCTGTAAGATAAAACTACAGAAGGAGCAAATGCAGTCATACAATGGTTTGAGTTGGATGGGATCTTAAAGATCATCTTGATTCCAAACCCCATGCCATGGACAGGGACACCTCCTACTAGACCAGGCTGCTCAAAATGCCATCCAGCCTGGTCTTGATAACTTCCATGGATGGGACATCCACAATGTCTCTGAGCAATCTGTTCTCACCACCCCCAAAAACAAGACAGATGTTATTATATCAGACAAGAAACTGATCTATATCAGCTTCTATACCAGTTTAGGAGAAAGGAGAACAAGGAACTTTCCAGTGGTAGTTGCTTTGAAAGAGAGTGTGATGATGAAAGAATATTGTTAGTGCAGAGGCTGGGCTGAAGCTCTGCAGATTCCTGAGAACATGTCCCAGCACAACTCATCTCCCATTGCATTTTGATTTCAACCTTAATTGGCTCCTATAGGCAAGCTCCAGAAATTTTGTTGCTTATTCCAACTATGATCCTTGGATGCTTCAGGTGTATATTTATTTCAGCCTACAGAAATGTACTAGTTCAAGGATAAGGCTGACTTTCCCTTTGCCATGGTAACTGAGGAGAGTGGAAACTGGTGTATTTTCCCATACAAAGGATATTACTCATTGTGAGAAAACAGCAATTTGTCAGGCTGCTTCATTCAGCCACCAGCTAGGGTCAGTGGGCTGAATTTTGCATGTAGCTGCCTCCTGAAAGGAGAAAATTGCATAGTTTGGAGCTCTTGTTAAGGAGCTCAGTCACTGCATGTGTTTTAGGTGAGAGAGTAATGAGTAGAGGCTTAGGCAGCAGGAAAACACAGAAATATATCCAGGTGTATCAGGAAGGGCTTTTCTTTCTAAAACTGCCCAGAAGTCTCACTTTACTTCAAAATGCTCCAAGTGTTAACTCTGAAGCTTCTGATGTGCTCCTTGTTTCACTACAAGTTGGCATTATGAGACCTGAACGCAGGGGTCTCTGGCTACAGAAATTTGCCATCTGTTGGATATTATTATTCCATTAGAAAAGTAAACCTTCACTCCTCCGGCTTTCTTGTGGGCTCTGACACATTCCACTTCAGTGACAAATGTCCCTTGAGCCAGCAGTGATTTGACAGGGTGGGAGGTGCTCCTGCAGAGGAACTGACAAATGGTTTCCATAAGAAGTTGAAGTACCCTCAGGAAGCGGATGGGATTTCTGCATGAACTTCAAGATGAAAAGGAAAATCCCCCAAATTACAAGAGATTTGTGGCAACTAAAAAGTTTCCTGCTCTAATAACTGAATTTGCATGTGACATTATAGACTCTTACAAGAAACTGTGGCAGACTGAAGATCACAGCCGTTCATACTCACAGGTTTCCTCACACATGGAAAAAGACTATGACAAAGCAGCATGTTCTTGACCTTCTGAACAACTCCTGTCTCCTTTTGTAACAGAAGTGAGTGCTCCTACTGGGTTACATCCAGTCACTCCAGTGGAAATTGAGACCAAATGAATCTGTTTGATAGAAGTTTGACAAACCCAGGCAGATCACAGGATTATTCACCAGCACAGAGCTCACAGAGGTTCATACTCCAACAACGCTTTTAAGTACTGGTGGTCAGGATGGTAATGCAAGGTAATTACTCCTTTCACTCAAGGATCTCCAAATACTTTACAGATGTGAATGGAGAAGTGCAAAGTGGAATTCCCAGCTCCACTCTGAGGAGAATTTTTTGTTGCCTTGTTGTGCTCAAGCAATTCATCCTGCCTAAGAGAAATAGAGGAGTTGGGACAAGGGCCCCGGGAACTTGATTCCCAGCATTTGGATGAAAGCATTAGACATGACATCACCTCTTCACAAGATAAGAGTTCATTGTTCCATGGCTGAGTGTCTTCTTCCCTCAATGTGGAGATTAGCTCATGTAAACTAAACACAGGAAAATGACAGAAAGCAGAGAAAAGGCAAGTTGTCTTTCTGGCTCCATCACTGACATTTCAGGAGCAGTGAGTACAATGAGCTTTGCATTTAACACCACAAGCATGAATCTTGGTGCCAAATTTGTGATGGTTGAGACCATCACTGGATTCTCATTCCATTGTTCCCATTCTATCATCAACACCAACACTGCAATACCCTTGTGGTCTCCTGGCCAGAAGGAAGTGGCATAGTTTCCCTGAAGGATTAATTAGTGACTACAATCAAAGTAAACAAAAAAGCCCACAAATCAACCCTGAAAACTCTTAAATCTTTAGTTCTGGTAAAGCCTCTCATGGTTTCCTAGTTGTGTTCTACCACTTTTCCAGCCTTCAAGAATTTCTTCCCCTCAAATAGCCCACAAGTGTCCAACATAGCATTAGACTGTAACAAAATGACATTGCAGTCAGGTTTTTTTATCAAATATAAAGAAGAAAAAAGCAGCACAGACACAAAATTCACTTCTGTGCAGTCACCCTTAGATATTTTTAAATCAACATGTAGGTCAGTGTTGATACAGATATAGAATCATAGAATTTTCTAGGTTGTAAGGGAATTTTCAGATGATCAATTCAATCAGAGTCTAACTCTAATGAAAACCATCACTAAACTTTATCTCTAAGCACTATTTCTGCATGTATCTTGAATGCTTACAAGGATGGTGCCTCAAACGCTTCCCTGGGCAGCCTCTTCCAACGCTTAACATCCCTTTCAGTGTAAATGTTTTCCATAAGAGCCAGTCTAAACCTTCACTGGATGATAGTATCTTTATACAGCAAGGAGAGATTCCTGTCCCAACAGCAGCACTGCATGTGCATAGGATACAGCATAACAGCACAGAGCTACAACCACAGCTGAACCTGAAATTCTCCATGACGCATCCATCTCCCCTAAAACTTGGTTCATCAGCTGTGACTGAATGGACCTCAGTATTCGAGCCCATTTCCTAAACCTCTCCACCCACAGCCAGCTGGGCAGTCACATCATATGTAAAGACTTGCTTCTCAGTAGGTGTTGTCCATCAGACACTGGACATGATGCCTCCTACCTCAAGGGATGAACAGAGAGCTGATGACACACGTACCACCCACTCTCTCCCATTTATACAGGAACACATACGCACGGAGCTGGCTGGAGACACAGGAAGAGGGAAGATCAAACACAGCTCCTTCAGCTGTGAAGAAAAGAGCCCACAACATCCAGACAGGCAGCAGCCTATTCATCAGGCAGAAGCTGCAGCTCTCAGGCATTCCTCATCCCTTCTTTAGGAAAGGCAGAAAATGCTGCTTAGGGACTTTCCAAATAATTTTTTTTTTCTTTAACAGTTGTTCTTACTTTCCCTGTTACAGTAACACCTCTAGATACTTATGGAAATTCTAATATATGTTCTTTTGATCAGAAAGAACAACTCAGTGCAGTGCAAGAGGTCTACATGCAGTGCTGAGGTGGTGGTTCTGCTCTTCTCATATCAAACTCCCTTCTACAACAGATGCCTTCCAGCCCAGTTCAATGCTGAGAATGGAAATACACACTGGGTCTGCCCCACCATTTTAAGACAATGCTTATAATTCTGGCCTTCTCAGGAAAGCTCTTGCTTTTAACAAAGCAATAGGCAGTCAGGCAGATGTCACTGTGTGGAATGACATTCCATTTCCAGTTAGATGAGTTCCTCCACAATGGTGAAAGCTAGAAACTTCCTTTACATAATGTAAACAACCCAAAATTCAACTTCTGCCTGTGCTGAATGAGGCTCATAAATGCATGATGGAGACCAGACACAACCCCCAGGGTGTATATTTGACACCTATGGTCTGTACAGGCAGGAAATGGTTATAAATAGTCAGTCCCATTTCAATTCTCAGAAGACAAATATTTTTGACACGGAGTGCTTAAGCACAAAGACCACCCAGGAGACTTGCATTTAAACAACCTTCCTTTGCTTGGATGATCAATTATACTAATGCTTATTTCACAAGCTGAAGCATTTGTTCTGAAAAGGAAGCAGCCCAGAGGAGCCATGTATATAATCCCACTTACTTGTTGGTCACTGCCTGCATAAACTCATCAATCAGGTCGTCGTACTGTTTCCCACGGACCCGCTTGTGTTTCAGCCCGATGTAGAGTGGATCTCTCAGGAGAGTCTAGGACACAAAGCAAATCTGTTGACATCTTCCCTTCCACACATGAACAAAGGCTTATGTCCCAGCCTACTCCAAAAGTTTGTATGTTGAGGTCATACTGATTTTACTTACTATGCCATGAAGGGCAGCTAACACAGCTCTTCCTGAGCCAAAAGCATCTCTGTAAGAAGCTATGAACTATTTTTTTGTGTAAATAAAGTTGAAGGAGTATAATGTGTCTTCATTGCCACAGGATCCCCAGAAGAGCTCTACCAAAGGCTCCCTGCCAAGGTGCCTCACTCTTTATGAATGAAACCAACCTTGTGTGGGGAGTTTTTACAATGCATTCAGTTCTTAATTTTGCAGAGTCTACCATGAAAGCTGTTGACAATAAACAGTGCTTTGAGGTGACGATGGCTTCAAATAACCTGAAATGTTATGTGTCAGATAGACCTTTAGATGACAACTCAACTTCACCAGAACCAATAATCAGATGCCAAAATGTTCCCAAGCCCTACACCTCCAGCTCTCACTTCCAGTTACCTGAAGGTGTCAAGGAATGATCAGATGCCAAAATGTTCTCAAGCCCTATACCTCCAGCACTCATTTCCAGTTACCTGAAAGGTAAGGTTTTTTCATACAACAGATTGGTTTTATTCTTTGGTTCATGTGAATAAAAACCCTGGGCTGTTCCTCCTGCAGCTAATCCAGCAAATATTTTGTCAGGACCCCTAAGCCACCTAAAAAGGACTGGGTCAGCATGGAAACAGCACAGTTTGGGGAAAATTATAGAACAAACAGTGGCAGAAGCCAGGTGGGTGAACACCTTTGAGAGTGATTGCAAAGCAACTCCGCTTCCTGTCCAACTTCAGGAACTGAATCATCAACATGAGATGTGGATGAGCCATCTCAAGACTATTATCCTGGGACCTAAATAATGGCAGGTATTGCTAAAATTAGCTCTGTTTTTACAGCCACAGCTGTTTTCCCTCAGAAGGAAAGATGAAAGAGGTTTTCCTCTGAGTTTGTTGGATGAACTCTCTGGGGCCATGGAACAGAAATCCATGAAACAGAGCCATTTGCACTACTCCTTGCATTGCCCCTTGAGTGCTGTGTTCTCTGGAGCTGGTTTGTGAGGAATCTATAAAATTCTCCTACAGGCAAACTGAGAAATTCTGTCCAATTCTGAAAACAGATCATTTTGCTGAAAGATTATACAAAGTAAACAGATGTATAGAAGACTGACAGAAAGACAAGCTGGGAATTCATGTTAAGAAGATAATATGACCAATGTATTTATTTCACTCTACCTGAGATGCTCATGTTAATGACACAGTCACCCCAGGCTCAATGTATATTGCAGTCAGACATGAAAGGGATGAATGCCTACAGGAGGTGTCCCATTTTGACACTGATAAATGAGCTCATGTATACAACAGGAAGCTCCCAGGACCATGCTTGGGTTTGGTAAAGCTTTCTCAAGCACATGAGAAAATCATTAAATAAATACAAGTTATTTATATTGCAATGAAATATATTGATGGAAAATAGCAACTTCTAAAACTTAATCCTAGATAAGGAAAATGCCTCCACAGAGAAGTTCCTGGACACATTCATAAATCACACTTGATCTTGGACAGAACACTACGATTTCCTTTTACAGACACTACCTGACCCTTGGAGATTCCTAAAACTCATGGTGCCTCTTTGTATTTCAATGCTCCCTCTGGATGCTAAGATGGAGACAAATGGTCCTGCATGGTTGGAACCTACATGATGGGGGAACACTTACACCCAGGTCCCTCAAGAGGGAAGCTCTAGCTAGGGGGTCAGAGCACACCAGCACTCAGTGCAGGTCAGCATGGAGAAGAAGGAAGAGATGAAGCAGCCAAAGCACAGCACAATGCTCCATTGACTGGAAATTCTTAAGTGAAAGACTGAGATTTAATGACTTAATGACTGCATCAAGAGAAGTCTGGCCAGCAGGTCAAGGGAGGTGATTTTGATCCTCTACTTAGCTCTGGTGAGACCCCACCAGGAGTGTTGTGTCCAGTTCTGGAGCACCCAACATAAGAAGGACATTGAGCTGTTGGAGTGGGTCCAGAGGAGGGCCATGGAGATGATGAGAGGGCTGAAGCACCTCCCTTATGAGGATAGGCTGAAAGAGTTGAGATTGTTCAGCCTGGAGAAGAGAAGGCTCCAGGGTGGGACATCATAGTAGCTTCTCAATACCTGAAGGGAGCCAATAGAAAGGCAGGGATAGGACTTTTGAATAGGGTACAGGATGGTAGGACTAGAAGTAATGGAGACAAATTTGAAGAGGGTATATTTAGCCTGGATATAAGAAAGAAATTCTTTACTACGAGGGTGGTGAGACACTGGAACAGGTTCTCTAGAGAGGTTGTGGATGGCCCCTCTCTGGAGGTGTTTAAGGTCAGGCTGGAGGAGGCACTGAACAACCTGATCTAGTAGTATGTGTCCCTGCCCATGACAGAGGGATTGGAACTTTAAGGTCCCTTCCAACCCAAACCAAATTTTATGATTTTAGATTCAGAGGGTCCAAACTCAAGAGGCCATGGATCAGGCTGAGAGAAGAACAGCCTGAATTCCACCAGATCATGTCAGGCTTCCATGCTAGAGGGATTAAACAATCCTGGGATTAGACATGAAAGTGTTAAGTGGGAATCTGATCCCAGAGATCATCTACAGCCACTGATTTTGCTTTCTTTAATCTTTTTCAAGTGTCCAGTGTGAGACTTTTGGGGCTGGTGTGAAAGAGGTGCAGAAAATCCAGCTTCCTAGTGAGCACAGGCATGTCAGGAAATGTCGGCACTCATCTGTCTTCATCCACAAAATCAAAGCTTTTTTATACCTCATGTTGTTTCTCTCAAGAAACACATGTTTAGTTTACAAGGGGTCAAGCGAGGCACGAGTGCATTTCAGAAAAATGGACAAAGCTGGGCCATCACAAATAACTATAGGATATTAATTTTAAAAGAGACATCCCCGCAGATGTCCATTCTGGCATTGCTGAATTGTTGCACTTTGGCCCTTCTGAGCCAGCGTCATGAGGCAAAAATCTGCAGACAGATGGAGTCCTCTTGCCTGCTTGTCATGTGTGCTAACGTGTGCAATCTGACAAAACACTGAAATTAATCATCCCCAAACCACCCAGCAGGGATTCTCCACTTTCTGGAGTGGAGTCATCCNATCTGACAAAACACTGAAATTAATAATCCCCAAACCACCCAGCAGGGTGTGGAGTGGAGTCATCTCTACACAGACACAAGTATCTGACTCTTTTCTCACTCACAATTATCACAGGAAGAATACATCTGAGGCTTCTTCTACAAAATTTTTGACTCACCTTGCTGCACTGAGAGGTGGTGCTAACCCTTCAGCTCCAGCAAGAAACACTTTGAGTCCTCTCGTCAAGGGACCATGAGGTGGTTTAATGTTTATTTCAGTTCCCCAGAAGAGCAAAGGTTTATTGGGCATCAAAGAATAATGAAACTTGGCCACCTACCTGTAGTGCTGGTCTAGTTATTGTCCCACTTTGGATGTCACTGGATTTACCTCTACATTGGCCTCGGTCAATGATTAATCTCAATTCTTTCTCCCCTCTGTACCCCATCAGGTTTATGAACAATTGTCTTACCTCATTGTCTGTGCCAACATCCAACAGGACAGGAAGACACTGTTGGGGGTGAACTCCACCACAGGCTGTGTACAAAGCCAGCTTCCCCACTGGGATACCCATGCCATAACTTCCTAGATCTCCTAAACCAAGAATCCTCTCTCCATCTGTCACCACGATAGCCTAAGAGGATGAAAAGAGAATGTTGTATGTAATTGCTGAAACTCCAGAAGCAAAACCAGCTCCACTGTCCTCAGACCACCACCGTTTCACTTTGTGCAGTGGATTACTGCTAGATGACAGCATGTTAATGAGCTATTAGCAATAGAGGGCTGTTCATTTTTGGGGATGGAGATAATGGCACTGATGGGTACCTGCTTGCAGGGTGGGAAAGGAGCAGCTCTGCTTGCAAACACCTCTCTTTTCTCATAGTGGAACTCAGCCAGCATGGCTCAGTGCATCCTCATCTGTTCAACCAGGAGATGGACAAAAGAGATGTGTCCTTGATTTTCCCCTCTCCTTTTGAGGAAAGAGCTCTGTTACACAAGTGCTTATGATCTGCATCTGTGGAAATATGCTTCCACTCAATGATCTTAAAGGTCTTTTACAATCAAATTGACTCTGTGATTGCAAGCCGTGGTAGCAAGGTCATGCCTTCACACCGTGGTAGAGTTGCTGTGGAGCAGCCAACATCACACAATCAACACAAAACTCCTTAGCTTGGGCAGCAGCATAGACTGTGGAGGGGCTCCCACTCTCTATATTTAATATTAGAGCCTTTTTTTCTCCCAAGTTCAGAGTTAAACAACTGCCAGTTAACTCTCTGTGAAACTAGCCTTTTGCATTCCATCAATACTGTAATGTGCTACCTTAGCAAAATTTATGACCTGTTTTTCTTGGTATTATATCATATCTTTGTGACAAGAAGGGAAATAAAAGCCTGCTTAATGTTGTGCAAAATAGAAGTCTAAAATTTAGCTGTTCAACCCCTGAGAATGACCAAGCCTCACAATTTTTTGGTTAACTAGGCTGTTTGTTGGGTTTGTCCCCAGGGTCAGACACTCTCTGGGACATCTCTGAAATCCACAAAGAATAGGAAGATATTGGAGTCCAGTCCCACCATAGGAGAAAAGCTGTAAATACAATAGTAAACTTCAACTTTGAGCACTGTCCCAGCACTACAGGGAACAGAGCGCTCACATCAAATGGTTCATCAACCACAGGGGATTCAAGTGCACAATCCATCTTGGATTTCAAAGCAGAACGCTGCAAGAGAACTTTTCTATTTGCTGATCTGCAAAGTTAAGCCTAAACTTAGGACACAGGATGCACACACACGTGAGCTTTAGTGAGAAATATGAGACTTGGGGAATAGAAGCCATCTCAACAGATGCACTTCATTGGAGAGGGAAGAATGCATTGGTGTATTGCTGTGATGGAGAAGTATTTAATTGTTCAGGAATGGAACAAACCTCCTGCTGCACTTTCCTGCTTCAGGAAAATTGTACTCATCTGTCTCAGCGTCATTTCTTATTCAACATAAACTACATACACATCCCCAGGCTATTTTCTCTATTAACCCAAACCACTGACTGTAATGGAAGAAGAGAATTGCATTACAAAGTTCAGGAATTAGCCTAAGGAGAAACTACACACACAGAGGACACACTCAACTATTCTGACTTTTACACCTATTTCACTTTCCAGCAGAAAACTTCAATCTATTAGTTTTGAGCATGGTACTTTTCAGGGTCATAACACCCACAGTAATGGTGGCAACCTGTATGTAATAGGGGTTATTTTGGAATGGTCCCGTTCTATGTAGAGTATTTGATTTTGTGCTGTTGCCAGTTTCTTGTCACCAAGAGGCAGAATTCCTAAGAGTGAATCTTCAATTAAAAATCCATTAGAACTAAAAAGCCCACACACCTGTCCTTACGCTAGAGGTTGAACAAACCATGGGAAATACACACTCATGTCAATTATACACTAATTTATCTCAGTTTTTGAGTAGTTTCCTATTTGTCTCTCCTTCTGAGTCATTATGTACAATGTTAATGGTAGGAAAAGTGTCTTTTTGTGTGGGCCCCATCTGTTTCTGGGTGTGCGCTCACTTCTTCACCACACCCAGAAGATGCAACTGGGACTGGAGGGCTGTACTGGGAATAAGGAGAGCAGCAAGCACATGCATTGCTTCTGGTTCAACCTAAACCAGATGCAAATTATACAAAAAGGAGTTAAAATACTAGCTATGCAGATAGTTTTGATGTTTTTTGGGTTTTTCTACCCCAAATCAGTTCTAATTAATAAAACTATTTTATTGGAGCACTTTCCACCTTCAGTCAAACTATAAATATTCTCAGGGAGGTCAAAAAACTTCTTGATAGCACTTAGATAGCCAGCAGAGAGAGTCAATATCTTCAATCTTAAATGTGTTGCACCCTCTACATATCAAACCTCCTCAAGATAACACTGAAAAATACAGGACACCAGAAAATATAGCACAGGAGTCTTTCACTGTTGTCTGTATCAAAGAGGGGAAACTAGAGGCACATTTGTTTGTGACTCTTCAGATCTCAAAAACACCAGATAAAAAAAGCCTGTTTCAGTGAGTACCTGATATACAAGCTCATTTAAGTAATAATTTTAATTGCTCATGTTCATGTGATCAGAACTCAACAAGTCTCTGTCTGAGCAGGACAGACCTTTCTAGTTGAATCACGGTTTAACAGTGAGGAACCTATTTTCTTCTTTCATCAGTGCTGCAAATTTTCTTGAAGACTCTTGACTCGACTTTTAGTCAGGTCTTCCACAGAAATATAAGAAATAACTTTTTTCACAGTGTGGGTGACCAAACACTGTGCCCAGAGAGGTTGTGAAGTCTCCTTCTCTGGAGACATTCAAAACCCGTCTGGATGAGTTCCTGTGTGACCTGGTCTAGATGTTCCTACTCTGGCAGGGGGACTGGACTAGATGATCTCTTGACGTCCCTTCCAATCCCTGATATTCTGTGGTTCTGTGTTTAGGCTAAAAGGTGAGCAATTGAAGCCAATCAACTAAGTGGTTTCTAAATTTCTTTGATAGCTCCTGGGGAGAGACAAAAACCTCCAGCACCTGGTTTGGAAAGGAATGAAAGGGATGTTTCTCTTTGAAGATGCTCATCTTCCTTTTCATTGATCAAGCAGTAGTACTCACAAGCTGAGACTAGGCACTGAGTCTTTAGGCATCTGGTGTTGCTGATGATGACTCCAGACCATGAAATGCAGGTAGCTATCCCAGTTTTGCAACACTTGAGTAGGAGGCATCACTTTTTCAGTGACCCAGAGCACTGTGCTGATCTCTAAGCTTCCAAGGGAATGCAGAGAGGCAAGTACTGTTATCTGAATTCCCACTTCTTTGTACTGATTGTATAATCAATCATTGATTGTAATCAATCATGGTCAGAAGGTTGAGGGAAGTGATTCTACCCCTCTACTCAGCTCTGAGACTCCACCTGGAGTCTTCAGTACAAGGAGGACAGAGAACTATTGGAACACGTCCAGAGAAAGGTCATGAAGATGGTCAGAGGGCTGGAGCACCTCCTATGGGGGCAGGCTGAGAGATTGGGGCTGTTAAGACTGGAGAAGAGAAGGCTCTGATGAGACCTAGCAGCAACTTTCCAGTACCTAAAGGGAGCCTATAGGAAAGATGGGGAGGTAACTCTTTATAGAATCATAGAATAGTTTGGGTTGGAAGGGACCTTAAAGATCATCGAGTTCCAACCCCCCTGCCATAGGCAGGAACACCTCCCACTAGACCAGGCTGATCAGTGCTTCATCCAGCCTGGCCTTAAACACCTCCAGAGAGGGGGCATCCACAACCTCTCTGGGCAACCTCTTCAGTGTCTCACCACCCTCACTGTAGAAAATTTCTTTTATCTCTAGTCTGAATCTACCCCCTTCCAATTTACATCCATTATTTCTAGTCCTGCCATCAGATATCTTATTAAAAAGTCCTACCCCAGCCTACCCTTCAGGTACTGAGAAGCTACTCTGAGGTCCCCCCTGAGCCTTCTCTTCTCCAGGCTGAACAACCCCAACTCCTTCAGCCTGTCTTCATAGGGCAGTTGCTCCATCTTTGACCATCTTCGTGGCCCTCCTCTGGACCCGCTCCAATAGTTCAATGTCCTTCCTGTGTTGAGGGCTCCAGAACTGGACACCATACTCCAGGTGGGGTCTCACCAGTGCGGAGTAGAGGGGCAAATCACCTCTTCGGACCTGCTGGTCACACTCCTCTTGATGCAAACCAGGATTTGGCCTTCTTGGCTGTTATTGCCAAGAAATAGAGCAATAGGATGAGGGGTAATGGGCTTAAACTGAAAAGGGGAGATTTCTAGTAGACACTCGGAAGAAATTTGTTACTGTGAGGGTAGTGAGGCACTGGAACAGGTGGTCCAGAGAAGCTGTGGATGCCCCATCCCTGGAGGTGATCAAGGCTAGGCTGGATAGAGCTTTGCACAACCTGGTCTAATGGAAGGTGTCTTGGCCTACAGCAGGGGGTTGGAACTAGATGATCTTTAAGGCTGCTTCCAAGTCAAATCAGTCTAGAGAGATAATGTGAAAAGGGAGGCACTAATGAAGGCTATCATCATTTTATCCAACTTTTCTTCATGACAAGATTCATTACCCACCCTGGAAAAGACACAAAAATCCCATAGTCCCACAGTATCCTCAGAAATAGCTGCTTCCACTTGATTATTTCAGAGCAGCCCAACTTCAATAGAAGGAGTGGAGTTGGGGCACACCAGAGCTTGGCTGAGGCTTTGCTAAGCTCAGCAAGCACCCTTACAGGCAGAGGATCCATGCATAAACCCCGGATTTTCCATTTCCACAAATGACCCACAAAGCAAATGGTGGGGCAGCATCTCCAGGTATTTGCTGTCTTTAATGGGACTTAATGATGATGGTGTTCATCCTTTTAAGTAACCCCATCCCCATCAGGGACCAGGGTACAGTCCAGGAGCCTCTCTACTTATCTCAGTATCTCAAGTATTCTAGCACCTACCAGTTCAGGCATGGAGAATTCTGTGTACAGAGGGAATCCTTCAGTCCAAATCAGCAAAGCTGATGAACTCAGCTGCCTTTGTAGTCTGGCAAACTTGGAAAGCAGATAGTCTGAATCTCTTCCATGAACCACTGCCCTTCCTACAGTCTGTTCTGGATGCCAGAGGAGGCTGTTTCAACAACAGGCTCTAATCTTTCTGTGCCAGTTTCCCCATCTGCAAAAACATGTCTATTAGGCATAATGAGATCTGCTCACGGTCCTGAGTCAGAATCAAATGGAAATGTTGAGATCTTTGGACAGATCAGGGACGAAATATCTAGTTTGCACCTGTTCTCCATGGTTCCAAAGACAAGGTTATAGGAACATGATTGCTTTTTCTGGGAATATGTTAAATTCCTTTTATTTTCTCCCCTTAGAAATGGAAAATGCTTGCAAGATTTTCTCAGCTGCCAAATTTTTGTTCTCAAAAGAAACAGGTGACTGACAGGGGACCAAAGCACTCTCAATAGCCAGGAAAATTCCCAGGGGTGTGTATTTTCAGACTGATGGAAGCAGGTGACTGGCAAGACCTGTCCTAAATGTTGACTTTATTTCATGCCCTGAGCTCTAATGAAAGACACTTCACAAGATGACTTTTTGGATGGGATGTCAGTAATATTTGCAGCTGCTTGATATCAAACATCATCTGCAAAGTTGCCAGTGCTCTGGATGCTGAATGACTCACCAGATCTGGGATGGAATCTTACAGGCAAGCCAGTTACAGATACCTTAGAGAGCTCTGGTGCAGCTAACAAGATGCAAGTTAGTCACAGAATTTTTCAACAGAAATGGCCTTTGCTAGGAGTCCTATTCTGCACAAATTCATAATCACACAGACCTTTTTTATCACCCAAGATTCTGCTACCTTTGATGAGCAGGATCACTGTATTTGGAACCAGTAAGGCCCCACCTGAAAAACACTGTGTCCAATTTTGGGCCACTCACCACAAAAAAGACATTGAGGTGTTCAAGTGGGTCCACAGAAGGGCAACCAAGCTGGCAAAGGGTATGGAGAACAAATCTTATGAGGATCAGCTGAGGGAGCTGGGGTTGTTCAGCCTGGAGAAAAGGAGGCTGAAGGGAGACCTTATTGCTCCTTCCAAGTACCTGAAGGCAGGGTGTAGAGAGGAAGGTGGACTTCTTCCAAGTAACAGGTGATATGACAAGAGGAAATGGTCTCAAGTTCCATCAGGGGAGGGCTAGAATGGCTACTGGGAGAAATTTCTTCACTGAAAGGGTTATCAAACATTGGAAGAGGCTGCCCAGGGAAGTGGTTGAGTCACCATCCCTGGAGGATTTTATAAGACATTTAGATGTGGTGCTGAGGGATGTGGTCTAGTGGTAACAAGAAAATATTAGGTTTATGGTTGGACTGGATGATCTTAAAGGTGTCTTCCAACCAAAACAATTCTGTGATTCTATTCTATGATAAACTTTTAACCACTGACAGACATGACAAGGTTTCTGAAGTCCAGCCACAGCCCAAACTCTCTAAAGAAGGGAATGTTTCTTGTTCTTTTAGATTAATTCTGTAAATAATGACAAGCAATTCCATTCAGCACTCCATTTTCCACACAACTTCCTGTAATTTCCCAGTCCATAGAAGGCATGCACATACCTTAATATTTTCTTCAGGCCAAGAGTTCAGCATTGTTGCAATATGGCCTTTGTCATGGATGGTGATAAACAACCCCCTAAGAAAAGAAGAAAAAAAAGAAGCCTAGTCATAACATGAGTAACTCCAAGATAAAATAGAGCAGATAAAACTGGGAAATGTATTAAATAAGTAGAAAAACAGGCTATTCGCTGGCATGGAAATGAGATCTCAAGGGGCTGCTCATAGCAAGCTTACTTCTCACTTCAAAAATTCAAGGCTCAAGATCTTTAATGGCAACTTCATTCAGCAGCTGCCGGTGTTGCACATTTCCCTCTCGTGAAACATCTTTGCTCTGGGGAGCAAACTCTGCTTCAGAAGAGTTTCACTGTTAAAATAATTCTGATTAAGTGCAGGGGAGGCTGATGATTTTACCTTAAACCCTTTCTTTTACTCATTCTGTCCCTGTGAGCTTATTGCTGGCAATTCAAGCAATGAAAGCACAATCCGATCGATCCTTCTCACTCAGCTACTAACTAATGTCAGGGACATGGATGGCTATTGCAGTGCTAGACATTTTGGGTACCTCCTTCACTCAACAGAGCTCTGACTGAATTCCCTCAGATCAGAATTTGCTATAGCATTTGCCAAATCTACCCTTGCAACACCATGTACTTTTCCTGATTATATGACCCCAGTTTTTGACACTTGCATTCACCAAATGAAAATAATCAAAAATTAGGAGAAGTGAAACAGAAAATTAAAGGTTTGAATGAAACCTCAGTATGAAATATTCACATGAACAAGACACTTTTTGACACTTGCATTCACCAAATGAAAATAATCAAAAATTAGGAGAAGTGAAACAGAAAATTAAATGTTTGGATGAAACCTCAGTACAAAATATTCACATGTACTAAGGTTAATGCTGACTGTACTGAGACTAATGGCTTCTTAGCACAATAGCACAATTGTTTAAACAAAAATGCCTTCTTTCTAATTAAGTTAGGAACTGTATGACAGTATTATTTAAAAGTTTTAGACTTGTGGCTTATTTTTACCTTCTTCACTGTTATTAACAAAAATACTGTTCTCAGAAGTAATTCTTCCAGTACCCAGGACAGTATTATTCATGTGGACTGATCTCTGCTTGGATATTTTGGGATTTTTTTGAAGTTCCTGTTAGGCAGTGTAACCTCAAAGAAGAAACCTCCTCCATATGTGTCTCAGGGGAAATCGCTGACATTCTCACTGTGTTCTCTGTTCAGTACAAATCAAGGTCTCTAACTCCATGACTCCTCTTGGCAGGAGGAGGCAACCACTTTTCTTGTCACCTGCTTGCACAGACAGAGAAATACATTTTTTGGTACTTAGAACTTTCTTCTATTGTTCACTCCCACTAAGTTCAGATCAGGTCATGGCTTTCTTTGGTTTCATTTTCTTTCCACATATTAACTTTTAATCTGCATGCTACAGGGATAATTTGTTTCATGAAGAAAAATGGATGTATTCACAATAGTTGTATCAGGCAGGCAAGCATCATGACTCCATGTTTTCACCTGGATAGGAAAGAATCATTGGCAGAACAAAAATGCTCATGTCAAAGGTTAAGCATCTCTACTCAGAACCTGAAGAGATGAAATCCTGCCCACATAAAAGCCTTTGAGTGTTTTGACTTAGCTGTGCCTGAACTTCCCTCAGAAAGGGTAGGAAGCACATGGCAAGCCATTGCTTAAAAAAGCAGCAAACAAAAGTGCTTAAAAAAGCAGAAAGGAAAAGAGATGTGTCACATCTTTGACACCATCCGAGTCTGAACGAGGCCACTGTTGAACAGCAATGAAGAAGTTGTGAGACAGGGGTCAGGAACATACATTGAGGTAAAACATGGCACAGACAAGGGCTCCGATGGGCAGGGCACAAGCTATTTCTCTGCTGCAGTCACAGCCATTGCCTTACATAAAGGAAGGATGCTCTGGGGAAACTCTCATCATCCCTGGAGGTTTAGTGATGGTTTTTGTCAGAGTTAGGCTGATGGTTGGGCTCAGTTATCTGAAAGATCCTTCTCAACCTTCACAATAATATGATACTATGACTGTTTGAGAATAATGCTGAGGTTCATGTGGCAAAATCATCTTCACTCTCAGGAAAGGAAAAGATGATTTTGCTTGTCACTGTGTAAGGATGCTGACTGCTGCCACACATGGTTCTGTGCTCTTCTGCTGGAGTTTGGCTGAATTCTGCCCCAGATGACTGTCCATAGCTGCAGTGGGGATGCACACAAGGGAGGAATCAGCTGATGGCCCTGACTTTCATTGCATGGTAACCACAGCAAACTGTCACTGCTTTGCCAGAAGAACAGCCCACAATAAATTATTCTGGATTCAAAGCCAGTCTGTGCTAGAGATGCAGTAAAATGTGGTTACACTAGAGCCTCATATTTGGTTTAATTTATTTACACTTTCAGGATGCATATACAAAATTGGTAGGTTGAGCAATATAAGCCTCAATAGACATTTCCACCAGCTGCATCCCTATTGTTGACTTTTTCTGGTTCAGATCTCTGCCAGAACAGGATAAGAGTCTTCAGAATAACAAAACAAACTTAGAAATTGCTTGGCTCTTCTAGAGAGCTTGAGATTAGAAATGCCTGCAGGCTCCAGGCTTTTGAGAGAAAGTATGTGCTAGCATGCACTGATTTCTCTAAATACAGTACAATTAATCATCAAATTGGACAAGATCTCTGTGGTGATCCATCAGCTATCTTCACATATTTGTTTATAGTAAAAGCCAAGAACTTTCTGTTGTTCTCAATAATTTTCCTTGTCAACTGGACAACACTGAACAGTCCCCAGACATACTGATGAAAAAATAATAGAAACCAAGCACAAACAACTATTGATGAAATCTGTACAGAGAATTATAAGGCAAAACCCGATTATACAATCATGCTGAAAGTTCTAATTTCAAGCAATCTGCAATGTGAATCATTACATTAATATTATAAATGTCCAAAAAGTTGTCATTATATAATTTAGTCAGGAAACCCCACATTCAGGGTGGGAGCTCTGAGGTGCAATAATGAAATGTTCACTATTCACACCAACCCCCTCCAAACCCACACAGGGAAATCTCTGTGATCCCAAGGGATGGCAAGCTGCTGAGCCATAGGAAACTGCCAAAGATCAGGAACTGGGAGGTTTCAATGAGCACATGAGTGATTGCTTCTAAATGCAGGCGACAATGAGCACAGGCTTCAGGGGAAGCTGCAGCCCTCCCAGTTCTTTGGCAGAGCCCAAATCCTGCCACAGCAGGAAGGTTCAGATCAGAGCCCAAAGCAAAGCTTTAAGATCCATCTCCTATCTGCCAAGTTATTAACACTCAGCACTATTTTTAGCAAGTTGTTTTACTTCTTCCAGGAAAAAGGAGGTTATACAATCGCTCCATGGCTTCTCTTACCTGCAAGTTAATTTTAAGATTTATCAGGTCTCAAAGATGCTTGCTCTTATAATCTTTTATGGAAATCACTGTTGAGACAAAGGGAAAAGATAATGGGATTCATGTTCCCAATCTGGGGAGGGAAACATAGACTTCCCCCTCACAGTTATTCAGACAAATGGCCAAAAAAGGTTCCCAAATACTGTATCCTTTGCTGCATTTAAAGATCTCATTCAAGGGGCTTGAAACCCTCTGTTTTAAAACAACTTAAAGTGTAGGAAAATCTTACTCAGCTCTGAATTTTCTCTGCCTTTCTGAGAGCTTTGTCCTAAAGCAGCCTATGTGTTGGATCCTGGCAGTATCTCAGTAACTGGAAGATTACAGGGTAGCAGAGAGAAACATGTTGAGATGGGCAATCAATCAGTGCCTGTTGCTCAGTGACACTGACCAAGAAGCTCTTATCTGTTCTCATTGCTGAGCACATAATATATTCATTTTACTTGATGCTGCAGAGGTTAAGGTGGAATCAAAAAGGCCTGGGAAGTTTAATTAAGTCCTAGCCTGATTTAATTTCCTTCCTGCACTGGGCAAACTCTTCCAAGATCCATACCTTCACTTTTAGTGCACTTCAGAGAGCCCCAGGAATGAGCACAGAAATAGAACAAAGTTTGACAAAGAAAATACATGTGATTTTGACAATACTGTAGCAAACAGCTTTCAGATAAATTAATTCTACCCTTGCATAGGCCTAGTGAATATACCTAATAAAAATGTTTAACTTTTGCCATAAACTGCAGCAAATACACAAAATATCAGCAGCTTTTATAGCAGCTTTTCCAGAATCCTCAATTTGTTGGGACAATCATTGTTGTCAGTACAGGCTGGGGGATGATGTGGTAGAGAGCAGCTCTGTGGAGAAGGACTTGGAGGTACTGGTGGACAAGAAGCTGAACACGTGAGCTCAGCCCAGAAGGTCAACTGTATCCTGCACTGGGTCAACTGCATCCTGCACTGCAACAGAACAGCCACAGCCAGCAGACTGAGAGATGATTCTGTCCCTGCTCACTACAGGGGGATTAGACAGGATGACCTTTGAAGGTCCCTTCCAACTCAACATTTTCTATTATTCTATGGATCATGTACTGAAGATGTGCATGGCTTGCTTTGTCAAAATGTTGGAACTGTGTTTCTGCACAGAGTTCTGCAGAAAAAAATACAGCAAAATCCAAGGCAGGTGAAAATTACAGTATCCAAGCACAGAAGCCCTCACTCTGTGCAGACCTGTTGGGGAAGTCTTTGGCAAATGCAAATCAGCTCTTTATGCCACCTATTGATTTTCTTTTCTTTCAAATATGAATGCTGTTATTTGAAGATAAGGGTGCTGACTTGCCAGCTCTGACATGGCCATTATACAGCACCATGAGACCACATCTCACAGCTACCTTAAAGTGGCATCTAATAGTCAATGTAAATAATATAATTAAAATGTAGCATTTATTAATATAAATATTGCATATACTGAAGAGTCTAAAATAGGATTCCTTCTGATAAGAAACATTCTGAAGTCTATGGGAGGTTGTGCCACAGCCCAATGGACATTGCTGTCTGAGATTTTCATGATAGCCAGCATTTTTCCCCTCTGATTTACATCCTGGTATTCATTATTCTAAATATTTCTCTTCTCTCCTCCCTATCTTTGGCATTTTTGTGTTTAAGGTGGGGTTGCTCCTTGTGGCAGTAGCATAGATTTATGCCAGATTAAATGCAAACACATCCTCTTGAATTTCCTTCACCAGGTCAAACTCTTCTCTCTTGGCCAACCCCACCTCTTCCTTTGAGCTTCTCCGGGTAAATCAGGGAATTTCAACAGACTTAAATCTAAATCACCTCTGACAGCAGGGGAAAGTCTGACCTTCATAAGTTAATGTGAAACTTTGCTGATAAACTAATTTTGAGAAGTACTTAACTGAAGGGTGAACAGAGAAGGGAGAAGCAAGAGGGCACAGCATGCTGAGAAGACTAATCTGGAGTAAGTGATGTCAGCACAGAATGAGCCATAGGAAATCTTGAACCTCTCAGCAGGTTTCCAGACAATCTGGGCCATTCTCAGCAGCCCTGGGCTCCCACTGTATTAACTTCTTCCTTCTCACCTACTCTAGCCATAGCCTTCCCCTCCTCATTCTATAACCTGACTCCTTTACTAGGGCTAGGCATAAGAAAGAGATTTTTGACAATGTGGATGGTGGCAAAACACCGGCTTAGGTTGTCTACAGAGGTGGTAGAGACCCCATCCCCAGAAACATTGAAGGTTAGGTGGGACAGGGCTCTGAGAAACGTGATCTAGCTGAAGATGACCCTGCTCTTGATTGCAAGGGAGGACTGGATGACCATTAAAGGTTCCTTTCAACCTATTATGACTATTCATCATTATTGCTTTCATGCTATTATGACTATGTCCCACCTATATCCCCTACCAATGTCTTCAGGGCTTCCTGACTACTCACTGTCACCATGATACCTTACACAGATCCCCCCCTACAGTCTGTTAGAAGACCAGTCAGCTCAGGGTGATGCTACCTGAACGAGGATCATGAAATACATCTTCTCCTACACTGTCTGTGGCTGCTTCTGGAAGAACGATGAAACAGTTAGGTTGAAACAAGGGTAGCAACAGCAATCAGTGTTTTTACAAGAAGTACAGATTGTCTAAGTCTCAAAGTACAATTTTCAGGACAATAATCCAAATCTCTGTCTTCCTACTCACTTTTGGTCTCCACTGTTTCACAGAGGAGCAAGCGCAGACAATTCTGTAGTTAGGGACAAGTCTATAGGATTTAGATCTTTGTTCTGATTTCCATTTGGTTTCAGTTCAAAGAGTCCAGAAACGGAAGGTAACCTTCTCTCCTGCTGCTCAGACTGTGCTGCATCATTAAAATAAAAGCCACAGCAGAGCCAAATCTGTTGACAAGACAATTCTGCAGATAGACTGATGTTTCACTTGCTCATTTTTCATCAGAGACACAGATCATTATTCTGCCAGACTTGGCTTTCGCACCATCTGTATCCTGTTAGCTCATTCTCCAGCTCCGGCTTCACCCCAGCGTGTTTCACATTGTCCTGACATCAGTCCTCTGGGATTATTTATGTCTCCAGCAGAAAAGAGTAAACTTCAGCAAGTTTTTCTGTCCCTACAGCTCTCCACTGATGATGATGCTCCAACCTGTTCCAGTCCTGCTCCCAAGGGGTACAACTCTTTTGTAGAGTAGCTCATAACTTGATTCTTTGGAATACCAGTGTGCTCATGAATTACCCACGCTCTCAAGAGACTGTGGTCACATGTCACTGTAATAAACTATTCCTCACTGTCATAGAAGAAATAAAACACTGATTCCATGCCCTGAGATAAGTTCCCTCTCTGCTTTATCTTCGTGAAAAAGGATTAAGTCTTCATCCAAAGATGTCACATTTAAAAAAGATCCTCCAGCTTAAAAAATACCTTTTAAATAACACTACCCATGTTCTGTTCTATGTTGCATAAAGACCTCTGTGACATTCATTAAGAACTTTTTACACTGAAATAACAAAGCAAAAAGCAAAAAAGGCAAAAAAATCACAATTCTGCTATGTGCTCTTTTTAATAGAGAACTTTGCATCTTCACTCTAAAGCAAAAAGGACAATCAGAGCTTCAAAGCTTCTAGAGCTGATGAAAGCATTTCCTAAGACAATGATGGCTCTTTCCATTAATGAGATCAAAGAATAAAAAATCCTCTTTTAGTGTCCCAGAAAACTGCAAGTCCTTCTCTGTTACACTTCATTCCTTCCTCCCACCAAACTTCTGATGAGGATTAAAGATCTCCAGGCTCTGTAAAGCAAACAGTTCCAAGGCCCATAGTCTTTAGTACCCAGGATAAACCATCCTTCACCCAAATCACCAATTATGTCATCTCTGCTATGGAAATATCCAAGCTGTCCCCTCTGTGCTGTCAGCAGCTTCTCCTGCTTCTGCACATCCCTTTCACCATGTCAGCACAACTCCTGCTGCAGCTGGCAGTGAACCAGTTTTCTGAATTGCCACTAGTCTGTCCCAAAAAAAAGATGTGGATCTACCTACTTTTATTCCTGAACATCTGTGCAGACTCAAAGGTGGTGGAAAAGGAGGAATGCAACAAGGAAGGGATTGAAGGAGATAGACTGCAAAGCTGAGCATTTCAGTCATCTCTGCAAGAAATCTCCCTCAAGTATGGGACACCCTTGAGCATCAGGAATCACGTTGATAAAATTATCACCATGGGAAACTATTTCCAGCAATATACTTTGCTCCTGAGAATGTGAATACATTTGGGTCCCGTCCCAATCACTGCAGAACATATGAAGTCAAATGAGGCAAATTTCTTATATCAAAACTACAACAGCAAGACCCTGAGACATAAACTGTGGAGGAGCATAACTTGAAAAGCTCCTGAAAAATTAGAATCTTTACCTTTCCTAGACTGATTCTCCTCCCAGGGTACCTCCTGGCCACTACTACAGACAGGATTGATAGTGAGGAAGACTTGCTTCTGGACATAGCTGCTCCTCTGGGTTGGGGCAACCCCAAGCACAGATACAGGCTGGGTGGAGAGTGGCTTCTGTGAAGCCCCAAAGAGAAGGATTTGGGGGTGTCAGTGGATGAGAAACTCAACATGAGCTGCCAGTGTGAGCTTGCAGCCCTGAAGGCCAACCAAATCCTGAGCTGCATCAAGAGAAGTGTTGTCAGCAGGTCAAGGGAGGTGATTTTGCCCCTCTACTTGGCTCTGGTGAGGCCCCACCTGGAGCACTGTGTCCAGTTCTGGAGCCCTCAACATAAGGACATTGAGTTGTCCAAGTGGGTCCAGAGGAGGGCCATGAAGATGATGAGAGGGCTGGAGCACCTCCCTTATGAGGACAGGCTGAAGGAGTTGGCGTTGCTCCTCCTGGAGAAAAGAAGCCTCCAGGAGGACCTCATAGTAGTTTATCAATACCTGAAGGGGGCCTACAGAAAGGCAGGGGTAGAACTTTAGAATAGGGTAGAGGATGGCAGAACTAGGACAAATGGCTGCAAACTGAAAGAGGGTATATATAGGCTGGATATATGAAAGAAATTCCTTGTGATGAGGGTGGTGAGACACTGGAAGATGTTGCCCAGAGAGGTTGGGGATGGCCCTTCTCTGGAGGAGTTTAAGGCCAGACTGGATGAGGCACTGAGCAATCTGATCTAGTGGAATGGAGGAGATGGAACTAGATGATCTTTAAGGACCCTTCCAACCCAAACCATTCTATGATTCTATTATTTTCTTGTGCTTATTTAATGTGATCTGATCACAGAAGCCAAAAAATTTGACAGGGCTCTTATCATAAATGTGACAGAGGCGAAATCGCTCAGCACATCAGCCTGTACTTACAGATTATACAATAATTTATTTTTTCTGAAATAACATTGTACTTTGGTCTGAAGATTTTAATGCTTACTGCAGGACTTTGAATAAACAAGTACTGGTAACTCAGCAGAGAGCTGTCTGGAAAACAAGACAGGAAAAACGTTATTTAACATAAACACCTTCCAGCTACAACTTCAGAGCTCCTAGAGGACAGTGCCAGAATGTAGTTTTTAATCATTTCATGGTTCCACCTCCCTTCCAGCTGTTCTAAAATCCTGATTTTTCAGCACATAGGAAGTTTGAAAAAGAAAAGCCTGCTTGGAGAATTTAAAGCAGCTCCTGAAGATAAATGCAGTATGAGTTTGGGGAAGAGACAGGAACCTGTTGAGGCACAGGCACTCTGGCCCACCAGCAGAAGGAGGGAGACTATAGGCATCACAGATGAGTACGCCAAGAGATGCATTTTTATAAGACTTTTTTTTTCCCCAGTAGCTCCTTTCTACTGGTAAACAGGAGAAAACCTGTTCTTTAAGACTGATAGATGTGAAGCTTTTCCACAGGAAAGAGTGGCAGATGTGTGATACCATTTGGAGGAGGTAAAATCTGCTGTCAGAAAGGATGCCAGAGCCCCAACCTGGGAGGAGATCTCCAGACACCACCCCTGTAGAAGTGCAGGTAAAAACTCCACCCTTAAGCATTTGTACATAGGAAGGGTGAAGGAGGCACTGAGCCCTGCAATTATGACAGCAGAATCCGGCAAACAGAATCTGCAGCCATGCGAACACTGATAAATGCATTCTGATGAGAGAAGCCCTGCTGGACCTCATAGGACTATTTTCAGATGCCCTTGTACAAGAGCTGCTTTGTAAGCAAGTTACTCATGCTTTAATTTTTCTTGGCTCAACCTTCCAATATGAAGCCAAGCACTAATGGGGCTGAGAAAGATCTCAACAGAGGGAAGAAGTTCATTATGTCCACAAGTCACTAATTGCTGCTGCAGAAAGAGAGCATAATATTCTGCAGGCTTCCCACCTTGCTGTGAACTGTGCTATAGGTACATCTCCATCTGTGTTGGAGCAACATGAGATGTTTTAAAACTGAGATATCTCATGTCCATTGACTGAGTATTAAGTAGTATTAAATATAGTAGTTTGGATGAAAAGTTAATTGCTGCTGAAAACATTCATCCAACTCTTTGCTGCCCAAAGAGTTTGGCACGGCTTGCCAAAGGACAGATTTAGAAAGACTTTGGTTCACTGGAGAGATGAGCCCAAAGCAACAGGACAGAGTTCATGGCAGGACATGTAGTGAGGAGAAATGCTAAGTACTACTATGGTGTGGCACATATCTGGTGGGGTAATTGTGTCAAAGAAAGGATTCATGGGGAAAAGAAGACAAATTGCATTACAGTGACCAGGCCACTCAGATAATGCCAAAAAAAATGAGGGCAGGCTGGGACGTGCTACTAAAAGGTAAAATCAAACTGTTCCATCCTCAGCTCTGCCAGTCCTCCGTAGTGCTCACTCTTCTGTGGTGTATCTTAGAAGAAATGTAGTCAACAGGAGACTACACAGTGGGACAACACAGACCAAACAGAAACAAACAGAAACAAGAAAACCACCAGGTTGACCATGAAAAGGCTACTGTAGAAAGGATGACACTGGCAAGGAACATTTAGGACAAGTATCAGGCAAAAACCACTTTCTATTTATATGAGAGTGGGCTATGTAGAACAGCTTTATTGCAGATTTAAAATAAAACGTAAGCAGTCAATGAACAGTTCCAGGTGCTATCTTCTCCCCAAAAAGAGTGTAGTTTTGTTTTAAAGATCTGCCAAAACAAATGCAACAAGAAGAATCAGCTTTTCAGACTTCCAGTGCAGTTTAGGATAATAAATATGGAAACAGCTACAAATTCAGACTTAGATCTTATTTCCTGAGCTCCCAAAATCTGCAGGTCCCATGGATATTAGCAGAAAGTGTTCACATCCTACCCTGAAGTAATTGTCTTGCACGCAGCATGTTGATATAGACAACATGCACCAGAAGAGAAAATATAAACTTCAAGACAGTAAAAGTCAGACTGACAAAAAGGCACATGTGAAAGCTTCACATTTTCATCTCATCACTTTGCATGACATAATCACTCCTTTTTTCCAACAGAAACATTCTTTTGCTAAAATCACATTGATTAAAACCAAATCTGAGACTAGGCTGAAATTCACTCTGTATTTCTAGGGAAACAAACTCCCTGCTGAAGGAAATTTGATGTTACTAAGTGCCCTTCCCTGCAGAAGCCATGGGCTGGAATCCAGAACAGCTCCAAACCCAAGTCAGCAGACACAGGTAAAAAAGCATGGGTTTAAAACACGAGAAAGAAGCAAGTTACAGGAAGGTGAATTCTTCAATACCAACAACTGGAAAAAGTTGGGAAATTCCTTCTTTCCTGAGGTTAACATCAGGAATGGAAAATAAGAGAAGCAAAGCTCCCTCTGTGGAGGTGTTTAAGGCCAGGGTGGACGAAGCACTGATCAACCTGGCCTAGTGAGAGGTGTCTAGTGGGAGTTGGATCTAAATGGTCTTGAAGGTCCCTTCCAATCCACGCCATTCTATGATTCTATGATAATTTTAACTTCGTGGCAGGTAAAGGCAGACTGAAGGCTGAGACACAGTGACTGCACTGAACCAGTGGAGTGCTACCCTGCACCTGAGGCAGAGACTGGGCTTTCTTATGTCTGATGCCTTCTACTCCTGCCCAGAAGCATCCTCCTCCTGCACAAAGGACAATTTCTTTTCTGGTTTCCTCATATGAACTGAGGAAGGGATACAATCAAATCTTGACTGGATGAATGACTTCCCCACAGAGCAGCAGATATGTTGGCAGGCTATCAGGGAACAGAACACAATTACCTGGGATGGGCACAAGCCAAACAGCAATCCTAAGGAGGAACCTCGATGAGAAAGAGGATGCAAGCATATTTGCCAAGGCAATCTTATCCATAATGTTATCCATCATCTGTCTACACAGCCCTAAAATCTTTTTGGTCTACTTGAAGGGGGCCTACAAGAAAGATGGGGAGGGACTGCTTGCTGGGGCATGTTGAGATAGGACAAGGGGCAGTGGTTTTAAAGTAGAGCAGGGTAGGTTTAGATTAGACATTAGAAAGAAGATGGTCACCATGAGGGTGGTGAAGCACAGGAACAGGTTGCCCAAGGAGATGGTGGATGCTCTATCCCTGGAGACATTCAAGGCCAGGCTTGATGAGGCTCTGAGCAATCTGATCTTGTACAAGATGTCTCTCCTCAGTGCAGGGGGGGTTGACTAGATGAACTTTCAAGGTCCCTTCCAACTCAATACATTATATGATTCTTTCTCTGGGTCCTCACTGTGATCTTGAGAACTTGTCTCTGTTTCTCCATCTATCACACTACTCTGGGATGCAACAGCAGTTGAACCTTGTGCTTGTAAAATGCCTTCAAATCAGTATTATTTCATTCCTTTACTTCACATATTTCTACAGAAAAAGCTAAAATCTTTATCTGCCTACTAGAAAACTGAACCTCGCCACTGAATTTTCTAGCCAGGATCAGAACGTATTTCAGAATGCTAATGAGGGCTTTATCTAAATGTTAATCATTATAAAGAATTATGCATAGCAGGCCTTTCCAGCACAGTACACTGTGTTTAACGTTGCATGAATTTACACAGTGGCTGCTCTGAGCAGTGAGGAAGGCACTGATGTAAAGCATCGCCTCCTGTGGAAAAGATTTGTGTGGAGTGATTTGTGTAAGTGCATACAAAAGTTCCAAATCGGCACAATGTATCCCAAACTCAGCAATTACTCCAGCACCAGCACTGAAAAAGGCACTGGGTGCTCCTGAGACAGCAGATGGGGAGGGCTACATAAGTTCAGAGAGTTGTTTGGAGTGAAGCTGCACAGAGCACAGCACTGTTAGAGAACAAAACCACTCTGTTCAGTGTTTATAGGAAGAAAGCAGAGCTATTCTCCACTCCCCAGCTCATCATCAAATGTACACTCACGAAGCTGCTTGCTGATCCATTTCTTGATGAGGGACTGAGTTATAGAAGTTTTGGGCCACCCACATAAGGATGGACTGTCAGTACAAAAGAAACATTCATATGGAATTAAAACAAGGGACAGGAACAGCCTCTTCACTCACCGTGGTCTCCTGAAAGCCAAACCATACTGCTGACAAGCCAGGCCAACCGTTGGGGTGTAAACGATGGGCATGAACCTCTCGATGTCGGAGGTCAGCACTCGATAAAAAAGCTTCTCATTCCTGTCTTGCAAGGTCATAAGAACAATGTACCTAAGAAGTAAAATGAAGTAGATAGATATCAGTATTTATGTTGGCAGTTTCATAAAAAGCAGGGGCTGGCTTGTTGCCGGGAGTCAGACACAGATCAACGTGATCACACCGAAGTCATTTACTTAGCCAAACTTGAATCATTACAGTTTTCTTAGAAAGAAAACATTCCTTGTGGTAGACAATAATTGGTTAAACATAGCATGTGTAGTTATATGATTTGTTAGAATCACAGAGTGTTGTAGATACATAATTGGTCAGAAAACAAAGCACTGTACATATATGATTGGTTAAAAAACATCACTAAATTCTTGGCTAACTTATCTGCTTTCTTGTACACTCATGTTCCAGGCACTGTGGCAGTTCGTATCTGGAGCACTTGAGTTCCCCACCAGTGTTGTTTTTGCTAGAATCAGAGTTGTTTTTCTTTTCCGTACTTTTGGTCACATTCCTGCATCCAAGCCTCACATCCTAACTGCATCACTAAACCTTACTCACACAGTCAACATATCCATTATTTTCTAGAAATCCTTCCATATTGGCTCACTCAGTTTTCCCAAGCCCTGGTGCTCCTAAGTTGTAGACACCAGATACTTGGATCAAAATTTCCTAGAATACCTGATGGACTCTATCATCCTTACTAGAGCTTACAAAGATTCAGTAGAGCTGGAAGCCAATCCACATGTACCTTCAGAATTCTGGAATTTGAATTACAAACTACTGCAACAGAAAAGGTCTAAATCAGACTTCAGGACTACCCGGGAGAAACTGGGATATTACAGAATCATAGAGGGGTTTGGGTTGGGACCTCAAACATCATATAGTTCCATTGCCTTGCCATGGGCAGGGACACCTCCCACTAGACCAGGTTGCTCAAAACCCCATCCAACTTGGTTTTGTACACCTCCAGGGAGGGGCCACCCACAGCTCCTCTTGGTAATCTGTTTCACCATCCTCACAGTAAAGATTTTCTTCCTAATATCTAATCTTAATCTTCCCTTTGTTAGTTTAAAACTGTTACTCCTCATCCTTTCACTGCACTCCCACATAAAGAGTCCCTTCTCATCTCTCCTATAATGAACTCTATTATCAGAATTTATCATGAGTATTTCAAGGCACTGTCTTTTCTAAAATGCTTCTACAAAACCTCCTGCATTCTCAGATACTTAATCACTAAAACCTGAAGGATAATCAAATTCCATCTTTAAAAAAAAAACAAAGACAAAATCACTAATTTAGGAAAATAAAATGTTAAATCAACTTTATATTCTTGGTGTTGCGCAGACTTAGATGTGCATCACTCGGTTATATGATCATTCTTTGCTCTGCACTTGTAACCAAAGCACAGTGAGTTGCCAGGCTCACACCAGAGCTCTCCAGCACTGCAGTGGTAGAAAGAAGTGCTATTTTGTAACTGGGATGGCTTGTAACCAAAGTGAAGGCAGACAAGACTGAATAAACACTCCTAGTGCTGCACAGTTGGGAAAAAGGGACTCTGAGGGGAAGGAATGTGTGTGCCTTTAAGCAGGGCTTCCTGAACAGTTTCAAGAACTGAAAATTAAAAGGGAAGGAAAGATGAAATATGATGTTTTTCACACACCTGTCTAAATCGTTAGATTTGCTCTCAAAGGTTTTCATCACACGGAGAACTTGAACATCTTGGCTCAAGAAGCAAGGAGGGAGGAGGCCATGGATTCCCAGCTGCAGCCTCTCTTCAAGTGTGAAAGCCATTCCCTATGAAGAAAAGAGGAAGGCATGTTCAAAAGGAGTGATATCCATTATCAGACAAGATAACCAAGAGGAAAGAAAGCAACGGCAGCACTGGAGACACTCCTCCCCTGCAGGGACAATGGGGCTCACACTGCTGAGTCCCTACAGGTGCTGATTTGAATTCTGAGAGTCGGCAGGTTTTGATGATTCACACTCTTTTATTTGTTATTTGAATTTGATCAGTGTCTACAGTATATATAGCTTTACAGTGTATACAGTCTTAGGGTTTCTTAAGGCTTTTCTTACATTACTTTTTTAGCTCATGACCACAATTTTCAATGGCCCTCCTAAGAGTCCAGCTCTCACAATCCTTTGCAAATCAAGTAACAGCTTTATAGTAATAAAACAATAAAAACAGAGGATGAAAGATTTTTGGGATCAACAGGTCCAACCAACAATGTCAACTTATCACTAAACCACGTCCCTCAGCACCACGTCTACATGTCTTTTAAACACTTCCAGAGATTGAACCACTCACCTGGGCAGTCTCTTTCAATGCTTGGTAACACTTTCACCGAAGAAATTTCTCCTAAGATTCAATCTAAACCTTTTCTGGCACTACTTGAGGCCATCTGCTTGTTACTTATGAGAAAAGACCAACTCCCATTTCTACATCCTCCTTTCAGGTAGATATAAAAAGCAATAAGGTCTCCTTTCAGACTCCTTTTCTTCAGGATGAACAACTCCAACTCCCTCAGCAAGACTTGTGCTCCAGACCCCTAACCAGCTTCGTTGCTTTCTCTGGACCTTCTCCAGCACCTCACCTTGTGGTGAAGGATGGCCCAAAACTGAACACATTGTTCAAGGTGAGGCTGCACCAGTACCGAGTATGGGGGGATGATCACTCCTAGTTCTACTCACCACGCTGTTCCTGAAACAGGTCAGGATGCTGTTGGCATTCTTGGCCACTCCTGGCTCATATTTAGCCAGCTGTTAATAAGAACCCACTCTTCCAGCCACTCTTCTCAAAGCCTGTAACAGTGCTTGGTGTTGTTGTGACCCAAGTGTGGGACCTGGCACTCAGCCTTATTCAACCTCATCCCACTGGCCCCAGCCTATTGATCTGGCCTGTCCAGATCCCTCTGTAGAGCCTTCCTACTATCAAGCACATCAACACTCCCACACAACTTGGTGTCCTCTGCAATGTTACTGAGGGTACATTTGATCCCCACATTCAGATTGTTGATAAAGCTTATTAAACACAGTTGGCCCCAAAGCTGAACACCTGGGGAACACCACTTGTGTGTATCTGCCAACTGGATTTAACTCCATTCACCATCATTCTGTGGACCAAATCATCCAGACAGTTTTTTACACAGGAGAGCATATGCCTGTCCAAGCCATGATTAGACAGTTTCTCCAGGAGGAAGCTGTGGGAAATGGTATCAAAGACTTTATTTAAGTCTAGATAGACAACATTCACAGCCTTTCCCTCACCCACTAAATGAGTCACCTTGTCATAGAAGAAGATCAGGTTGGTCGAGCAGGACCTGCCATCCATGAACCCATCCTGACTGGGCCTGATCACTTGGTTCTTCTGTAAGTGCCATGTGACAGCAGTCAGGATGATCCCTTCATAACCTTCCCTGGCACTTAGGTCAAACTGACAAGACTGCAATCCCCAGAACTTTCTTAAGGTCCCTCTTGTAGGTGGATGTCATATTTGCTAACTTCCAGAAAACTTGGTTTTAGATTCTGGATAGTATATCCAACTCATCAATGCATCATAGCATACCCAATTCATCAACTTCAGTTACCTTCTACTGCTCCACCAAACCCAATGTGTATTAAGGGCACATCAGCAGAGCAGAAGAAACATAGAATGCTTTCTCAGTGCTAAACCTTTTTTAATTATTTAAGGAGCATGTAGAGTGCCATAGATCTTATTAAACAGTTGACACTGGCTCACAACCAAAGGTCAAATGCTAGATTGCATGGGATAATGGGACAATTTCATCCTTCCTAACAGAAGCATGAGCATGGCTTGCTCCTGTCCAAGCATGAGCTGATGCTCCAAAATGACCAGCAGCTCTCTGTGCTGGACTCAGACTGATGAATAGCAATGGTAAATGCATTCTGCAGTCTGGGGAGAAGATTATAAAAGGTCTTAGTACCCAATTAATGGGATTTCTGCTATGCTGATAGCAGATTAGACAGCAGAATAGAAGGAAACATTTTCAGAAGCGTCTAAGGAGATTAAATCCTGATGAAAATTTCACCCATAACTAACCAACTGATTCATATTTTGAGGAACAGCTGGCAGTAAAATATTCAAAATCAGTAATTATTGGGCTGTCTTACTAAAGCATGTAGACAAATGCTTGAAAAAATCTTAATGAGCAGCCTTATGACTACATAGCTTTTAAGATTCTATTTTCTTCCACAGATTTACTGTTTCTGTATGACAAATAACTGTTATTAATGTTGCACAAGAAAAACTGAGGACACATCTTGATGAACTTGGTTTTGGCAGCTTGCCTTCACCTCCTGTTGCTTGTTCCTGTCCCTGTGCCATCCCAATGGCTGTGCCAGCACAAGCATGTGTGCAGTCACATGGTGCATCAGGGAGAGGAAGTACCTGGATTAAAAATAAACAGGTCATTTGAGCTCCCCGGTTGATGGTACACCATCAGCCACTGGGGATGTAGATCAGTGGGAATGGGCTGCTGGAGCAGCAGCAAGTTGTGCAGATGGTGATGAAAATCATAGAATCATAGAATATGTTGAGTTGGAAGGGACCAATCCCCCTGCAGTGAGCAGGGACATCTTCCACTAGATCAAGTTGCTCAGAGCTTCATCAAGCCTGGCCTTGAATGTCTCCAGGGATAGGGCTCCCATCACCTCTTTGGGCAAACTGTTCCAGCGACTCTCCACCTTCATGGTGAGCTTCCTCCTAACATCTAATCTAAACCTGCTCCAGTTTAAAACCTGTGCCCCTCATCTGATTGCCCTATGCCCTTGCAAACAGTTTGTAAAATGTCTGTCAAACTTGCAGCAATGTCACTTAGCCAGTAAAAGTATGGAGGAGATGTCTGAAATTGATTCTCCTGTTTGCCAGATCCATGCCTCATACATGCTGTGATCCTTCTATTACTAATTCATGCACTAGTGCCAATTAAAAAAAATAGTCTTTGTATATTTCAGAAAATATACTCAGTCTCCAAGATGTCTGAGAAGAACACAATCATTATCCCACAAGCACTTTCACATTTTTGTTCTGCTTTGCATCAGGGTAGAGCCAAGTGTTTTCCAAATCTCTGATGCAAGAATGGACGCCAAATAGAAGACACTCCCCTTCCAGCCAGTAGACAAAGGCAGCGGCAGTTGCCCGGGAGGCAGGAGGTCAAGATTGTGCTGTCAAAGCCAGAAATGGCATTGATGTCCCTGAGGTCATTGATGAACATTGTACCCAGGACATGGTCCCTCCTAGACCTGAGAAGCCTTCCCTCAAGTGACTTTCATAGCAGAACTTGATTGAAGTTTCAGGTTTCATGGGACATCATCTTTTAATTTAAAAACCCCACCATATTCTCAACGGAGAACTTGCAACCATCTGTATTCTCCCAGCTGGAGTCTTCTGAAATTCTAGGCTAAGATCAACACTGGACATCACTGCTGTATCAGTGTTTGGCTTTACACTGACAGTATCATGGCAGGGAAAATGGGAAAATGCAGCTACTGCAAATGTCAAAGTTTATTTGCAATGAATGGCCAAAAAAAAGAGCAACCATTTAAAAGCATTTACTTCCTGCAGTCTTTTAACATGGAGGACAGACAATGGAAGGCAGAAATACTCCAAATGGAGAGTCACACCCCAGGGCTGGACACAGATCTGATCCCTGCTCATCCCCCAGAACAGACATAAAACCAGTGGCAGTTGCTCTCAATGGAGTAATTAGTAAGATGGAATAGGATCAAAAGGGAGTACGGGGCTACAGAGTGGTTTGTCCATGTAATTTGGGCTGGGAGGGACATCTGTGCACACCTTGTGCACAAATCTGTTCGGAGCTCAATTCCCAGAATCACAGAATATCAGAGATTGGAAGGGACCTCAAAAGATCACCTAGTCCAATCCCCTGGCCAGAGCAGGAACACCTAGATTAGGTCATACAGAAACATGTCCAGGTGGGGTTTGAATGTCTCCAGAGAAGGAGACCCCACAACCTCCCTGGGCAGCCTGTTCCACTGTTCTGTCACCCTCACTGTGAAAAGTTTTTTTTTTATATTTCTGTGGAACCTCCCGTGTTCCAGTTTGCACCCATTGCTCTGAGTCCTACCATTGCATGTCACATGGAGAGCCTGGCTCCATCCTCCAGACACTCTCCTTATATATATTTATAGACATTAATGANGCCAGAGCAGGAACACCCAGATTAGGTCATACAGAAACATGTCCAGGTGGGGTTTGAATGTCTCCAGAGAAGGAGACCCCACAACCTCCCTGGGCAGCCTGTTCCACTGTTCTGTCACCCTCACTGTGAAAAGTTTTTTTTTTATATTTCTGTGGAACCTCCCGTGTTCCAGTTTGCACCCATTGCTCTGAGTCCTACCATTGCATGTCACATGGAGAGCCTGGCTCCATCCTCCAGACACTCCCTTTATATATTTATAGACATTAATGAGGTCACCCCTCAGTCTCCTCTTCTTCAAGCTAAGGAGACCCAGCTCCCTCAGCTGTTCCTCATATGGAAGATGCTCCAATCCCTTCATCATCTTTGTTACTCTGCACTGTACCCTCTCCAGCAGTTCCCTGAAACTGGCAAGTTTTTAGGTCTGCAGAGTGGCAGAAGCCCTGTCTCCAGTGCCAAATCACCTCTTTAAGACAAAGCAAATGCAGGACTCTGAACTTGAACTTCAGGCAATTTGGAGATCAGTGCACATGAAAGCATGTTTTTGGAGTACAAAACCAGATTAAACTGTTTAAACACAAACAAGAGGTTTGCTGTTTACAGTCCAAGGGAAGCCTGGTGAGATTAATGTACAGCACTTCTGGCTCACTGCACTTTTCATGTCCTGCATCTCAATGAGCTGTACCAGTAACAAGCATCTTCATACTGGAGCAACTGCATCCCTCTGTGATGAGGAATTTGCTGTTTTCTCCACCAGGTGAATCATCGAATGGCTTTTAAATTCAGAGCTGGTCCATCACCTTGTGGCTCTGAGGCAGAATCAGGAGCAGAGCAGAAATTGCCTGCCCTAACCTTCTGCTGTCTGAAGTTTCTCAGAAGGTCTCGGAGCAAGACCTCTGGGTGAAGTGGTTTTATTCTCTGAAACAGCACAGCGTGAAATGAATCTGGAAACACATTCTGCCCCAGATCAAAAGCTGCAATTCACTGAGGTATTGCCTATGTTTAAGATTAAAGCTTTTGGGCTTGTATTTTTTGTCTTTTTAAGACTGCCTGAAAGCCATATTGTAGCGCTCTTTTACTGATCTTGAAAGGTCTGATGATTAGATGGAGAGCTATGACCCTGCAGAGCCAAAGCCAGGTGCCCCGATTCATTTGTGACTGTGTGGGAAATGGGTTGGCATGGAGAGGGCAGATGCTATGTCACTACCCAAAAACAAAGGCAAAAACATCCACTGCCCACAAGGCTTCCCACTACACAGGGGCTAAGTCAGGGGTTTTGCTCAAATGCTGTTGTCTTCTTATCACTGACAGCACCAGGTCAGTGGTGTGGCAGCTTCCTCTTTGCAACTCAAGCACATAAAAGCCACTTATTCCCAAAACTGGAGGGTGAAGCCAATTCACAGATAATGATGACTTTTGTAAGCACAGTGAGAAGGAGGTGTTTCACTGCAGGAGGGATGCAAGCGTGGTTTAGCTTTACAATTAGCTCCTTACAGATCCTACTTCTGTAGGTGGGAACAGAGGCATGAAATGGTAGTTCCTAAGGTATCAGTAAACTGATGTTAAGTCAATGGGAGCTTAATCAAAACCTAATTACTACTGCAGAACATGCAGAATCTTCTGTGAATCTCCCATGAGGCTGGTGAGACACTGGAACAGGCTGCCTGGAGAGCTTGTGGATGCCCCTTCCCCGGAAGTGTTTAAGGCCAGGATGGATGAGGCATTGAGCAACCTGATCCAATGGGATGTGTCCCTGCTCATGGCAGGGGGGTTGGAACTAGATGATTTTTAAGGTCCCTTTCAACCCAAACCATCCTATGATACTGTGATTCTATGATTCTGTTGCTCAGATCCCTGACAGATGCTCAGGATCTTTTTGGAGCAAAGCCTTGGCTTACTGCATTTTTCCATATCCCCACGCTCTAGAGGGCAATTAGTAGCCAAGGATGACTGTGGAGTGGCCTGGATTAAGAGCTTCACGCAGTTTGTACAGTCCCAGTCCATTGCCTTCCATGACACCAGGGACACAAGCTGTGTTTCTCAGGCAGCCTTTGGGACCACAGCTTCCAATTCATGTAATTGATAGCTGGCCTGGAAGCTTCTGAGCTGAGCAAACAAGATCAGTGAACACCTCCCAGCCCTTTGGAAACAGTGCCTGGGATAAGGAACTTCCCACTCTTGATAAGAGTGGAGAGCTGGAAGGGGACAGGAAGAATTAGAGATATACAGGGATCACCACCACTGGCTGCAAGAGCAGGCACAGCTAATCTGCTTCTTCTTCATAATCAGTATGTTAACAGTCATGCTAGGGAAATCCTAATAGTCAGGCAACCTAATAAGCTTTCTCCATAGGGATCCTTTGTGCAATGTCTTGTCTATGGATACTTGCACCTATCTGGTTTTAGAGCTGGGAAGTACCTTGACTACCTCCAGCAAAAGTTTCTCCCATAAGAGGTCAGCATCAGAAGCCAAACTAATCCCCACTGACACTGCACGTAGCAGATGGGAGTGGAAAGCAATGGCAGAAAATAGTAATTTTCTACAATGTGAACAATTTTGCTACAAAAATCAGATCCTACTGTGGCCTCCTCAGCTCTGGATGACTTGATAACCCTCTTCCCAGCTACTCAAGCTGCTCTTACTATTAGGAACACCACAGACCCTGTTCTGCACCACATCCCACCCTGACAAAGCTGTATGGAAAATAATAGTAGCATAAAAAGAGGGAAGGAGGCACACCAGAATAGCAATAATTTATTATTTTGAATGTCTTGTAGCTTCTTACTGTATTTAATTTGTATGTGTGTGTACTCTTAATCTTGGGAAAAAAACATATCCACGATGCTGTGGGGTATAGGAAAGACATCATTCAGCATGTCTTCTCTGAAACCTGTAGAGAAGATCCTCACAGTACCCTCTCAGCAGTTAATTCTGTTGATTTACAAACTCTTCTCACAGCCCTCTTTCTGGGTTCGAAGTCAGTGGCTGAAAAAAAATCTTGGCCATCTCCTTTGTTACAAAGTGATACAATCGTGGATTTCTAATCCTTTCATATCACTGTTCCTTCCTCTCCCACAGAGCCTGGGAACACTAAAAAAAAACCACCAAGACAAAGATAATTAAGTAACTCAACTTCACGCTTGTTTCAGTTCCTGGGGAACCATCTTTAATGATGTCCACTAATTCAATTACAACATGAGTTGTCCCTACGACTAATGAGGCTTCACCAGTAACTGTTCTGCTTTGTGCAAGTAACTTTCTTTCACTGGATTAGAGGGACGTATTTCCATTGTGGTTCACATTTTAACCTTGTCTTACAACAGTGACTTTTGATTTACACCAATGTAAGAGTGAGTAGAACCTGGCAAAGTCCACATCAGAACTTTTACTGACTTAGGACCTGATCCTGCATGGTTTATCTCTAAAAAGTAAATGATCTCCTGATGAGGACATCCCTGATGGGCAAAAGCTGTGTCACGGTCACAGGCAAGAAGCCAAGCCATGCTGTTCCCACGTGTAACAGGGGGTTTAATTCAATACATAAAACTCACACACCAAATGCCTCCAAGGTTTTAGTCATTAATCCAGTGGAGAAACTTTAGTGTAAAGCTCCTCAAGCCCTGCACTGTGATTGCAGACTGCAGGGATATGGCCCTACACCAAATTTAACAGAGAACTCACTACTGCTTCCCACAATTTGCCTGCCTCTAGGGCAGCAATCCCTCCTCCATAGAAAAAAACAATAATTAATAGGCTAGCAACTACATGTGTTTTTTTCTGCAAATGAGATTTTGGAGCATTGAGAAAAAAACAGATTTTTAAAGATAAACTTCCCCAAAGAGCAGCAGGTTCAGCAGGCTGGTTTTGTGAAGGATCTGGGAATTTTGCAGACAGCTAAAAATAGCATCATGGCTCTACTGATAGGAAAGATGAAGATATAATGTCATTTAAGAGGTGATAAGGATTTTTTAAAGAAACTGAAATTCTGGGNAGTACCTGAGGGGGTCCTACAGAAAGGCAGGGGAAGGAATTTTTAACATAATATCGGATGGGAGGACTAGAAACAATGGATATAAATTGGAGGGGGATAGATTTAGACTAGTCATAAGAAAGAAATTCTTTACAGTGAGGGTGGTGAAATACTGGAACAGGTTGCCCAGGGAGGTTGTGGATGCCCCCTCTCTGGAGGTGTTCAAGACTAGGCTGGACAGGGCACTGGGCAGCCTGGTCTAGTGGGAGGTGTCCCTGCCTATGGCAGGGGGGTTGGAACTCGATGATCTTTAAGGTCCCTTCCAACCCAAACTATTCTATGATTCTATGATTCCTTATGGAGGCAATGGGAATAATTCTTTGGCTTTAGTGAGAAATAGTGCTTTTGGTGATTTTAACGATGTTCACAAATGCCTTTACATGCATAAAGAGTCTAAATACAAGCACTGGTGCCGTTCAGTAAAGAAGAGGTAAATCACTACATGGATTTCGTGCATGTATTGCCATGCTACCAAAGAAGCTGGTGAAGTTGGTGTGATGGGAAAAGAAAGAAAAACCCTGAGAAATCATTAGTAGGAACAGAGTAGCATGGAGTCCTAAAATGGGGTAGGACACATGGTGGTGCATCTATCCAAACAAACAAACAACAGAAAGAATGACTATTCATGACTGAATGAACCTAAAAAACAAGAAGCACTCACTGGTTGTGTCTTCATGTATAAAAAAATACTTAATAGAGAATTGAGATCAGATGGAGCAAGAAGTAATGAGGACATTAAGTCTTGTGCTACAGCCAAGTGCATGGGCAGATTCCCAAGTCGAACCCCAAATTCTCAGCCCCTTATTAAAAATATCCAAATACCAGGTTGGATGGGGCTTTGAGCAACCTGCTCTTGTGGAAAGTGTCCTTGTCCATGGTGGGGGGGTTGAAACTAGATGTTCCCAATGTTTTTTCAAACTCCTCTGTCATTCTATGATTTTATGATCTTGGCACACAGATCACAGAGGTTTTAACTCCCAAGAAAATGAAGACACCCTGGTGTCTCCTCCATCTGATTTCCAGGCTCCCCATGTAATTCCATATCTGTTTTATAGCTACCACTGCAAATCAGTTATTGAATAGAGCTAATCCAAGGCACAAATGAGAAGCTCTTAGTCCCCATAGCTACCTCAGATGTAGGGAATGCTTTTCTTTGGGAGAGGGAGCAAGGTAAAATCAATTTATTTTTTGAAGTAAAAACCACAGTATTTCTATCAGAGTATGGCAGTTTCTGTGATGCTGCAGACATACATATTTCCCAAATATTATACTTTCCCTAGACAGGAAGAATTCAGCTTAAAATACAACACTCGCATTCCTCAGTCTATGAAAACCAGCCCTTGTCCTCAGTTTGAACAAGTGAGTATGTCTGAGCAGAGAGATCAAGGCAATTTTAAGGTTTAAATGCGATCCAAAACATTAAGAGAAGCTTTAAAAGCCAGCTTTACAGTGTCTGGAAAGCTCTCCCTGTGCACAGGCAGCTGGTCATGTGAATTGTGGTTGCATATAATTTGAGTTCAGTGCTATAGAGAGCACTAATTTCCTTCTGAAGTTCCAGAAAACTACATCAAATGAAGCTTGTGCACTTACTGCTCGCACGCAAACAGCATCGTGCCGTGAGTTTGGAGGATGGGAGTCTCTTCCCAGTTTGTATCTCATTTGCTATCGAGGTTGCTCCAGTTGTAGGGTGGAACAGCTCATGGATGATTGCAGATGGCTGGGTTTGGTTGAACACCACTGAAAAGCTCTGCCCAAGAACTACCTGTTTCATAAGATTGCTTGGGTGGAAGCTCAATCTGAACGAACCCCAAACCGGCTTTGTTACTGATTTTACCAGAAATTATTTCTCTGCTGTAACTACTTGTCCACTTCTTCCATCAAAGAAAGCTCTGTAGCAAGGAACCATCAGCAGATTCTTGAGCAATACCAGATGCTCTCTGCTCATTCCCACCTAATCCAGGACAAGCAAGCTTGGCTTTTGAACTGCACTTTTGATAGCTGTTTAATGAGATGTAACACGTGCGTGCTTCAGAGCACTACAAGGCCATTTGAGATGCTTACAAAACATTCTGATACCCCTCAGATAAAAGACTCAAGAGAAAGGCAAAGTTTACCTTTAAAAAGTAAGAATAGGAGAAAGAAAAAAAGGCTCTGAATGAGAAATCTGCCATCTCAGTAGAATAAATACACTAGAGACAACATCAAGCTCTTCTCCAATACAAACACCACTTGAAGACAACAAAACATGGAGGTGAATTCTGAGCATCTCAAAGGAAATCTATGTCTTCCTACATTTCCCATCTGAATAATTCACACTGCTTATGTTTTTCCATCACTGCTACTGCACTCCATCCACACTGTGAGGTCATTGATGAATTTCCATGGACTTCAACCCAGTCAGCATATGCTTAGAATAGAAGAGCACTGGAACAGGCTGCCCAGGGAGGTGGTGGAGTCTCTGTCCCTGGACACATTCCAAATTGCCTTCCTTTGCAGCTTGCTCCAGGTGACCTTGCACTGGCAGGAGGCTGGTTGGATCAGATGATCTCCAGAGGTTCCTTCCAAACTCTATCATTCAGTGTTTATGTGATTCTTTGTGAGGCTCAACAGAAAAACTGCAGCTACTGTGATATGCAAGATCCACAGCAATGTCGCCCACTACAGTGCCCACCAGTTGAAAGATGTACTGCATCTCTCAAGAGCATCCATCTTCTCTTTGGAAGGCAAGAGGAGATCTTCGAGCCGTCCTCAGCTTCAGGTGAGCTGAGTTGAGCTGCACTTTGCACAAGGATGATATTTTTCTTCTCACTTCCCAGCCTTCCACAGACTCATCCCTTTGATGACCTTTTATTTTGCCTCCCAAGGCATGAAGCACCTTTGATTCCATCTCTTTATCCCAGCATTTTTACAACTGTATTTCACAACAACCATTTTTAACACTGTCAGGTAGCTAAAGTTGTACACACGCACAAATAGATGCAGCATCAACACGTCCTTTTCCAACCCAGCTTCCAGCCAGCCCCAGGATGATCTCTGTGCTGACCCCAGGGGCTGTTGTTCTGCCAAGCACATGTTTTGCTTCAATGCTGACATCAGACATCCAACTGTCCAAACCACTTCTGGCACCACCAGGAGAGCAGCTAGCCTACCATGACTACCCTATGACCCAGCCTCTCGTCCTCCTCCTCGTCTGAATAATCCACTTCAAACTTTATCTTCCTTTAAAATGCAGAGAGGAAGAAGAAAGATGCATGAAGTGCTCGTGTATGTGTGAGCTGACCTTTCCTGTCTCCAGCTCTCATCACCTTTGTGTGTGCTCCCCCTGCTATCTTGGTCTATTGTCAACTTGATTTGAGCAGCCCCTAAATTATACGCAGTCAAATGCACAGCCCTCAGTGTGCTTGGCCTCAGTGCTGGAGCATCTGGACTTCAATTTGTACAATAACACAAATACAAAATGATACATCCTTTCTATCAAACTTCCCCTCCTGAGGCCTCTAAATATTCTTCCAATGATACAGTCCTTTTATTTTCCACTTTCCCTGCTCCTCAAAATTTCAGCACTATTTTTTCCATATGGCATGAGTAGAACTAAGTCCAAATATTCCAGGTGACAAAATACCACTAATTTCATAGAAGTGATTTAATTTTTATCACTTTCTCAAGATTGAGCTTAACCACTTCCAATTTCTAAAGCACTCACCACATTAGAAAGATATTTACACTAGACTGTAAATCAAATAACTAATAAAGTTCCTGAGATTTTTCCAAAACAGTTCAAAAACTAAAACCCCCATCCTCCCCTTTCAACTGTTTTTAATCAAAGGCAGTATGAAACAAGTTTTCCAAGTTCAGAATGGAAAAAAAAAAAAAGAAAGTACAATCACTCTGAGATTAAATTTGAAGTTTAAAACCCTTTTGATTCCTTGAGCTGTTTGACAAATACTTCTGTGAAACAGGAACTGCAAAGAGATGTTATGAAATATTTATATCATCTCACAACACGTGTGACCACATGTTGGTCAAGACAAGGTGAACTCTTCGTTATTATTAGGAAGCTGCAAATTGCCCCTTTGGCAAACCTTCAAATGAGTTTAGAAAAAAAACTTGGTTTTCTTCTTGATTCCACGAGATGCTATAATTTAAAATGCAAATAATATTGTTCTTGGCAGGGCTGCTGACTGTCCATCTCATCACAATCACTCTGGACTCCCCTAGCTCAGAGAAGTATCATCTAAGGCCAATGCAGCAGCTTCCTTCCTCCAACAGAACATCTATTCTTCTGTAACTGAAACAACTTGGCTCAGAGAGTGACACAAAGGCGAAGCGTGACTGCAGCACAAGTAACAAACACAGTCCAGATTCCTTGAATCCCAAAATGATTTGCTATATGGACAATCAGGAGAAAGCAAAGATGAAAGCAGATTCCTCTCTTAAACTGGTTTGTTAGAAGACACCAGCTGATGCATCAAACTTTCAGACAAACATTCAAAGCTGGAGTTTGACTTAATAATACCAGCCTTGCTGAAACAGCACAGCACAGTGTGGGAAGAACTAGAGAGTCTGGAAAAACAGGGGAGGTTGAAGTGATTTTCACTTAAGATTGGCTGTGAAAGACTTGCACACAGGACAACAGGCTGGCCACTAATTTTGTTTTCTTCGCATCTGGGTGGTAACCCTGGGCTCATCTTTGGAAACAGACCCTTCAGACTCAGGTTTTGATTCTCCTCTACCTGGCACCACAATCAGGCAGCAACATCAGAGTAAAACAAGTGTAAAATGATTTTGAACTTGCTCAAAGTTTGAAATAACTGTAGTCCTATGCAGGACTTTATTGCAACCTTTCAAAATACAAAGGGTGCTTATAAGAAAGACAAGCACAGAGCTCTTAATAGTTGAAAATGTAGAAGATTTTTAGAAGTAGTAGCTACTTCTAGTAGTTTTTAGCTATTGCAATAGGACAATGGGGTAATGGTTTTAAATTGATAGAGGATTATTTTTAGATTGAACATAAGGAAGGGATTTTTTAAGACTAAGGTGGTGAGACACTGGAAGAGGCTGCCCAGAGAAGTTGTGGATCATCATTCACTGAATCATAGAATAGTTTGGGTTGGAAGGAACCTTAAAGATCATCGAGTTCCAACCCCCCTGCCATAGCCAGGGACACCCCCCACTAGATCAGGCTGCTCAGTGCCTTGCCCAGCCTGGCCTTAAGCACCTCCAGAGAGGGGGCATCCACAACCTCTCTGAGCAACCTGTTCCAGTGTTTCACTACTCTCACTGTAAGGAATTTCTTTCTTATATCTAGCCTGAATCTACCCCCTTCCAATTTACATCCATTATTTATAGTCCTCCCATCACATATCTTATTAAAAAGCCCTACCCCTGCCTTTCTGTAGCCCCCTTCAGGTACTGATAAGTTACTATGAGGTCCCCCCTGAGCCTTCTCTTCACCAAGCTGAACAGCCCCAAGGTCAGGTTAGATAGGTCTAGTTGAAGATGTCTCTACTCGTGGCAAAGGGTTTGGACTACATGGCTTAAAGTTCCCTTACAACCCTAAAAATTCTGTAAGTATATCTGGGGGAAAGCAAGGCTCCACTTCAGCAGCAGGATGATTTTGTCAGTTCTCAATGGCTATTTGATGCTTTATGAGACACAACCACCTTCCTCCTGTCACTGAAACTCAGATATAAGGAGTTACCACAATATCCATAAAACCTGGGGGAGGGAGCTCTCACTCCTTAAGTTGTTGGGTTACCCATATGTTTGGTATTGAACAAAACCTAAAAACTCTTGCTATATTTTATTATCCTTTACTACAAAATCATGGGTGTCCTAGTATGCACCCACAAGGCATGTCTTTTGTGTGTTTAAAAAAGAATTGTCCTCTCATCCATCAGTATGTAGAAGTGCTGACTTCAGGCAGTTGTTAACCAACGTAATTTACTTTCCAGCCATCTCTCTGCCTTGCTGCCACACGACAGCATCCTTCCCCAGCCCAGCAGAAGGGGTCAGCAGTTTTGACTGACTGATCCATTATTGATGCTGATGAAATAAAGGATGCTCTTGGAGGGAAGGTGTGAAGCTGAATGGCACCCCAGGGAGTTCCTTAACAGTTTATCTACAGTCTGGGATTCCTAAAGATGGGATGTCAGTCATGATACCTGTGCAAGCAACCTGACAGCATTTTTTTGCTGGTTGAAAAAACCTAACAGCTATTTAAGAACAATATAGTGTGCCTTCACAGCTCTGTAATGAACACAGTAATACCTGCTTGATACTATATCATTGAGTCTGCAAACTTGAGTAAGAGGAAGCACAAAGCTCAGGCGATCCCTACCCAAGGAAGTGGCAATCTCTCCAGGAGGTGTTAGTCCAGTCCCTCTGGACCCAGAACTCAGAACAAGACAAAGGGTCACTGACAGGCTTTTCCTGCACTGGGCTGCAAAGATTAGTTTGCAAACTGATGACACTGGGGACTGTTTGAGGGAAATGTTTTCTACTGGGAAGTTCTAATCAAGGCAGCAAGAGGAGTACCTGAGTGTAAGGTCTCCTGCAGCTGTTAATGTCTCACACTCAATAATTCAGAAGGATCATACCCTCCAGTTCCAAAACACTAGGTTAGTATGATATTTCTGTTGCCAAGTGAGTTCAGCCAGCTGGTTAAGAAACCAGTTTCACACACTTTCCAGGGCTTGCTGTGAAAAAACAATGTGATCAAGAAAAGCAGAATGGGATGGGCAAGAGGAAAACAAGATGGGTTATGAACTGCACAGCTCTCTAATACCATGCAATGGTCATTAGAACACCCATGGGACACTTCAGCCCCCACAGCTGGGCCATACCCTGTGCCAAGAACAGATTTCATTTTTCCAATGCTCAAGGAGAGCTCCCAGGAAAAGTCACTTGGACATCAGCATTTCCAAGCTTAATTGCATTGTCATTCCTAATGAAATTTCAGATGCTTTACTACAACACAGCTTCTTCACTCAGTCCTATCTTTGTCTCTCTTATGATTATTTTTTCATGGAAAATGCAGTGTCAGGGCTGATAATTAATGACAGCTTATCTTGTGGAAGTTTCTATCTCCAGGATGTACTATCCAGAGCTTCCAAGAATGTCAGTGAACATTGTGTTTGGCCTGTGGTAGTCACACACTGTCATATTTCCTCAGATGACTTCCTGAACCATGTTCAGGAACCATGTGTAAAACATGTATGGGTCAGCAAATAATGGAAAAAATACTTAGTGCCAAATCTGTAGGAGGAACCTTACTGCTATTTCACCTCACAATAAAAAAACTTACAACTAAAGTGTGGACATTTTTATAGTATTTGTAACTCAGGTTACCTTCATTAATATGTCCTGTTTGAATAATGTCAGTGATAAATACAGAGGATCCTTGAAACATATCTACTGACAGTTTGTTGCTGTTGTGAGCCCATCAGGTTTATGTTCAGGTGTATACACTGTCTTCCAGACAGCAATGTTAAGCCTTAGGTCTTGCTTTTTAAGAGAAATCAATGGACTGAGCCCTTGGTTACATAGATTGAATTCTGTTATAGAGAGCTCAATCTCTGGTCTTCTGAGACAAGGCAGAGAGTCATGTGCAATCTTTGTGCAAACAGTGAAGGATATCATACCATGGTATGATTCTACCATAACTAGAATGGTTAGAATTGGAAAGGAGTTTAAAGCTCATGTAGTTCTGACCTCTCACAGGACCAGGATGCTCAAAGTTATGGCTTTCAGATAAAGTCAAGCAGATCCAGGGTGCGACCTTCTGGAAACAACCATAAGCCTTTCCCTTCAGTAATGATACCCCATAATTCAAAACAACCCTTTACTCCTAAAGCTCTGTCAAATCAACCCTTCAAAAGCACAAAGTGTGATGAAGGAGAGTCTAACCACAAACAGTGTCTGGACTCCCTGAAGGCAGGAGGGCAGCGTCTCTGTGGCTGAGTGCCAGGATGACAGTCAGTGGTATGAAGTCTAAAGATGAGCAGTGAGGAGGATCTAAAGCCAAAAGTGCCAAGTTAATCCTTCTGCTAGAGTAAATTTCAAACATGGACACTTGAAAGTCAGCTTCAGAAGCTGGTCTGAAAGCCATGTCTTCTGCCCAAAGCTTCCAGTTTTGTTCTGTGCTTAACTCAGGCTTTTGTTCACCATTGCCCGGGGTGGAAACCAGAAAACTGGCATTTAGGCCATGCAAAACCATCTCAGTCTGCACTGAGAGGGACAGCAAAGTAGACTAAGCTGTCTTTGTGCCTCAGCCAGAGGCTTTGGCTTAGCACTTAGCCCAGCCCTTCTCTCCAACTGAAGACAAATTGGATTCCAGCAGTAAAACCCTGGCTCCAGGGAATTAACGCAGCAAAACTCATGTTGATTTCGGAGCAGATCAGATATGAGAAGTCTTTGAGATTTGTTTGATAGATTAAAAAAAAAGTAAATAATGACAATCATTCCATTATTATTCACAAATAAGACCTCCTTTAAGTGAAAGCTGAAGAGTTACCAAGTTTTAATCATATCACATCTGGGAGGTCATGGAGGAGCAGGGAGTGGACTTGATGATACTTATGGGTCCCTTCCAACTTGAGATCTGCTGTGATTCTATTATAAACTTAAGGCTTTTAAAATTAACAGACCTTCTGTGAGAAAAGAAATGTTACAATATTAAGCTACATTTCTTGCAAGGAAAACTCATCCTATTTAATTCACATAAAATCAACAAAGTCCAGTCTCAGGTACTGTATGAACAAATGCCAATAATGTATACTCTATCAAACATAAATCCTCTCATTTCTGCTACTCTGAAATGCCTCATATTAACATCTCTGGATCTGAGTTTAGCCAGCAGGGTCATTATTTTTTCTCCATTTGAGCTAGCCACAAAGTTGTAAAACCAAAATATCTGATAAAGTGAAACTGGTTTTCCTCCTCCATTCTTTTACCAAGTTAGAATCAAGAATCATATCTATTTAGACAAAATTAAATCAAATTTTAATTTACATGATGAACATAGAAACATTATTTTTGAAAGGTATTTTGGTACACGTAGATAGAGGAAGATATCTACAGGGATTATCAGTGATTAATTAATAGGATAGGTTTCTAACTTGCATTGTGTTCAGATCACAGAGATTTAATAACACTTCCTAAATAAGTCCACAATGCTGACTGGAAAGGTAAATAGAAACTATAGATACTTTAGTGGCAGTTAGTATTTTATTTATTTTATACATTTGTTTTTCTTAGTGAAAGAAATCTATCCTAAGAGGGGCTGGCTATAAATGCACAAAAAAAAAATCCATTAAAAAAGCTTTCCAAGAGAACTTCTAGTCAAATTGCCCTGATATAAAATTAAAGCATCTGGAAAAGGAAAAAAAGGAGGACACATATAAATGGAAGCAGACAAGGTACCTGACTGCTTAAGTAAAAGCAAAGTTCTGGAACTGCCTTCTCACAACAAGAACATTCTTACAGACAAACATATGCACAAGCATTGCCAGCCAAGGAGAAAGAACATTCAAGAAAATAAAGAAAAGACACAAAATCAGGTTTCCTGCTTGTCATAAGTCAGCCCCTCTCACCCCAGTAAGCCAGCACTTCTCTCCAGTGCATTTATTTACTCCAGCTGGATGCTGTTCCTGAGCCACAGTTGTGTGATGGATGAGCTGCTTCGACTACAGGGTCTCACTTCATTCAGAAGGGTACAGGAGTTCTCTAGATGTACAGCTTGTTGGACAAGCAAGTTCCTCACCTTTTAACTTACAGACCTCTGCAATTTCCAAGGTTCAAAGTATTCCAGCATATTAAGAGGATGTGCATGTGCTTGGCATTTATTTTATTGCTAATGAGAAAGTCCAGAATCACTAATTAGGAGGTTAGCATCCCCAACAGAAGCACTTAAGATAAAATGGTATTTGAAGTAAGCCTCTGCCATTTTTTTCTATTTAATTAAAAAGATCAGAGTGAATAATAACACACTTTTCACTTGGAGCCACGTAAATAGATTTCTTAAGATTTCTTTTTGGTTTAGAGGAAGAGGAAATGATGATGTCCAGGTATTAAACTGTATCATGGAGACAAACACATTCTATTTGTGAGCTTTTGTCAGCAATCCTTTGATTGCTTGGAGCTTTCTTTAGAGCCAGGGGCAGAGCCAGGTCCTGCCTATTGACAGCACTGTGAATTGCGTTCATGTGACAAGGTTCTGAGGGAGGGCTGGCTGCAGGATTGTTTTATTGAGAAGATGCCAGAAGCTTCCTCCATGTCCAACAGAGCTGATGGCAGCTGGCTCCAAGACAGACCTGAGCTCATTGGAGATGGCAACAGCACCTCGGGGATAATGCAGTCAAGAGAAGGGGAAAAAACCCCTGATGTGCAAAGGCAGCCAGAAGAGGAGTGAGAATATGTGGGAGGAATAACTCTAGACAACAAGGTCAGTGAAGAAGCAGGGGTACTAGAATAGACTTTCCCCTGCAGCCTGTGGAGAAGCCCATGGGGAGGCAGGCTGTGCCCCTGCAGCCCAGAAAAGTCTGTAGTGGAGCAGAGTGCCCCTGCAGCCCATAGAAGATCCCATACTGGAGCAGGTGAATACTCAAAAGACATTTTCACTTACGGGGAGCCCATGCTAGACCATGCTTCTAGCATGACTTGTGGTCCCAAGGAAGGAGGAGCTCACAATGGAACAGATTTTTTGGCAGGACTGGTGACATCATGGGGGACACATGCTAGGGCAGGGGAAGAGTGTGAGGAGTCCTCCTTCTGAGGATGAAGGAGCAGCAGAGACTTGTGATGAACTGACCACAATCCCCATCTCCTGTTCCCATGCACCCCCTGGGGAGAAGTGGAGAAACGGTGAGAGAAGTTGTACCTGAGAAGAAGAGGGAGTTGGAAGAAGGTTTTTATAAGATGTGTTTTAGTTCTCATTACCCTGTTTTGACTGGATTGGTAATAAATTAAACTAATTTTTCTATGTAAAGTCTGTTTTGACTATGACAGTAACGGGTGAGTGATCTCCCTGTCCTTATCTCAACCCTTAAGCATTTCATTATATTTTTTCTCCCCGCCCAGCTGAGGAAAGGAGTGATAGAGCAGCTTTGATGGGAACCTGGCCAGGGTCAGCCCACCAGCACTGAAAGAAGAGCAATGCTGCAAAGGTCAGCCACCAGAAGAGACCTTTCTGCTTCCACTTCACCAAGTTGCTTGATGAGGTGGCTGATGGAAACAGCTTCTTTCTGTCAGTTACAGCTCATTTCTTTCAGGCTCTTTCTCAGCTCAGCCTGTTTGTCAGTGCTGAACACAGGCCACTGCTGAGGTCTGCAACAAAGTCACTGTAGACATGACACGGTGAGCATTTACTGACCTCCTTCTCCCTGAAATAAATTTGAGCTCAGTTATTGTGGTGCCTCTGATTTAATAATTGGCTTTTGGGAGACACTCAAACGCTTCAAATGGAATCCTGCCTTAGGGTCAAGTCCTTTCCCCGTTATAGCTCATGGGAATTTTGCCACTGGACTTTAATGAGATGACAATTTGGCCATTAATCCATGAAAATTCGCTACTGTAGTTCACATTGCACTCCCATTTAGGACTCTTGTTGTTCAGTTCTCTCTGAACCAGCTTGTTTTTGGTTTCAAGAGAATTACACAGACCAGAGAGTAATTCAAAGCACAAATTTGGCTTTAGCTGCATTAACTACATATCTGCTGGGTGGACGCTACTAAACCCAGCTGCAGAATCCTCCCCAGTCTACAAACAGTCACCCAGTCAGTGAAAATGCTGAAGATGTGTCTTCCTCCTCACTTCAACAAAAAGGCAACAGAAACACCAGAAAGGAGTTTCCGTGGTACATGGCCTAGGACTGTTAATGCCTTTCCTTTCCAAGAGCAGGAGCTGATTCTTTAGGGCAGGGAACACAAGGATCAAATTGGAACTGACATTATTGGGAGGGTTAGGGCAGGCCTCCCAAATTGCCATTTGTACATCCTGGCTGACTTCTTTGACTTCACCTGCTCTAGGTGAGCTTCCTCCCACAGGCAGTTGAACTTGATAATTTCCAGAGGTCCCTTCCAACCCCTATCATTCTTTGATTCTATAAGCTTCTATTTATCATAATATATTGAGTTTATGTAGTGTTTTTTTCATTTGTAGGTCACTGAAAATTTTCCAGCAAGATGCAAATGTTTTCTTAGAAATGTTGATATGCCATTTAGCAGATGTGCACCTATTTCCAGAGGGGAAGAGGGTAGATTCAGGCTGAAGGTAAGAAAGAATTTCTTTACTGGGAGGGTGGTAAGGCACTGGAACAGGTTGCCCAGAGAGGTTGTGGATGTCCCCTCCCTGGAGGAGTTTAAGACCAGGCTGGACAAGGCACTGGGCAGCCTGGTCTAGTGGGAGGTATCCCTGCCCATGGCAGGGGGTTGGAACCAGATGATCTTTAAGGTCCCTTCCAACCTAAATTATTCTATGATTCTATGAGTCTATTCCTCACCACCCTTCATCCACACACTTAGAAACCATTCACAGATTCCTGGAGTTCCCATGTTAGATATACATATATATCTACTACTCAGTTGGGGGGCAAGGGTTCAAGTCCCCATCCAGGTATGAGGCTTGGCAGAGCTGGGCTGACAGTTGGACTTGATGATCTGAAAGGTCCCCTCCAGCCTAGGTGATTAAGATGATATACACACACAGCAGATTTCAGACATGACCAAAATCAGAGTAACTCCCACTAATTTGAAGTCTTCTTGCTGACATTTCCTGTCTTGGCAACTGCTCATCACTTTAATTTGCATCTAATTCTAAGTTATACTCCTGAACCTCATCCCTACAGCATTTTGCAGCACCTGGATGAATACATCTCCATATACAGTGGTAGATTTCTCTGTGGAAGGAGGCTAAGTAAGATGATCTCTAGGTTTCTGTGTCTCTGGTTAATAAAACATAAGATTTCTCTCCTGTTGCCTTTCATCGACCCTGTTTTAAGTGATCTGGCATGCTCTGAAAACTCACAACAAGAGCTCTATTATGTACAAGCAGTAGGTACAGCAGGTTTCACTGGACTGTAACTGATTTGTTTCAGATGAAGGGATGCTGTTAACCACCACTGTGAATATAATTGCTTCGTTGATTTCCACATTCTTGTCATTGTTGGCTTGGATACTGCAAGAACAAGCTGGTGAGGAATTCCCTAATGCTGGCTTAAAAAAAAAGCAAGAGAAAAAAAAAGGAAGTCAAGTCAAACCAGAAGTTCATCCAGACATGTCTGCACCACAGGCAATAAGAATATTCCCTTTTCACCACTTCACTGCTTGTTTTTGCTCCTTCCTTAGACCAGACTCAACTCCAGGAGGAAAAAATCTTCCAAGTGAAGAGGGAAAGGGACATTCACACATAGTCAAAATCAAAGAATGAAAGGGGTTGGAAGGGACCTCTGTAGATCATCTAGTCTGGTTCCCTGCCAGATCAGGGTCACCTAGAGTAGGCTGCACAGGAATGTGTCCAAGTATGTTTTGAATGTCTACAGACATGAAGACCCCACCACCTCTCTCGGCAGCCTGTGCCAAGGTTCTGTCACCCTCAGAGTAAAGAAGTTCCTCCTCATGTTTAGATGGAACTTCCTTTGTTTGAGTTCCTATCCATTACTTCTTGTCCTGTCACTGGGCACAATCCCAAGATGCCACCTCTGAGCAAGCTCCAAGATGCACAATATCTGATGCTGTTTTGTCCTACACGGCAAGGGACTCAGAAGGCTTCACCAGACTTTGATTACAAACACAGCCCAACCTTAGCTCTGCTCCTGACACGTTGCCTCCACAGCACATTCTGTGCTATTAAGTTTGTGGAAAAAAACCCAAATTTCATCTGAGATCAGAGCTGTGTATACCCACCACAATGGAAGAAAAGACACAGGTTCTGGATTGAGTATGTGAGATGTTCTTTACAGTGAGGGTGGTGAAACACTGGAACAGGTTGCCCAGAGAGGTTGTGGATGCCCCCTCCCTGGAGGTGTTTAAGGCCAGGCCGGACATGGCACTGAGCGACCTGGTCTAGTGGGAGGTGTCCCTGCCTACGGCAGAGGGGTTGGAACTCGATGATTTTTAAGGTCCCTTCCAACCCAAACTATTCTATGACTCTATGAGCTCTCTATCCTCTCACAGGCTCAGACCAGAGTGTTCCCACATTGGAGTCTGGTGGAACAAAAAATGATGCTCATACAGGCCAGAACCTATATATACACAGGTTCATATATTTTGGTTTAAAGATTGTTAAGTGGTGCAGCATGAAGGGTGAGAATGTTACGGGGAAGGTTTTTGCAAAGGCTTCACTGGAGAAGTCTGGTAGTCCATGGGGACTGGGTATCCAGGTAACCATACTGTCTCCCTGCATTCATTTCACATTACATTTCTAACCTGGATTTTTTGACTTGAGTGAAGAGGAAAGGGGTTTTTATTATTACTGAAGGTTTGAATCTTCTCCTTAAGATCATTCTGTGTCTCTCATGGCAAACTCCCCTGCACATCCTCCCTCTTCTGCCTTCATTCTTTTCCACACACCAGAAATGAAGGCCTCCCAGTTTTACAAAGGCTTTTGAACACGCTTTTTTTTCTTCACTTGACATTACATGTCAAGTGTACACACAATTCTTCAGAGAATGGGAGTCAAGTGAAGAAAAAAAGCATGTTCAAAAGCCTTTAACTTATCTCCTATGTCAGTATTACCTAAATCTAGGGTGTACTTTTACGCATTTCAAGGTAGAGATCTTTTCAAAATAAGGAGAAAACTATAATTTATATAATTTTGAACATTTTACCTACTTATGTAATTAAACAACATAAATTCTCCTTATGAAGAAAACCAGTGGTGGGACATAGCCCTTCAAAGAGTATACTTTTAAGTGTCTTTTAAGAGCAGCATGGGCAAATAAGCTCAGTGCACTCCAGGTACCAGAAGGGGACTGTGAACTGTGTATTTCTTTTCAATAAATGCTGGAGTTTTGTTCTGAACTATGACCAAACCCTCAAAAATATTCACAGCTCTTGTTATGCATCACAGGCTTAGGGTCCAAAGCACACTGTAAAGAAAGGAAAAGGAAGGTCAAAACAAAGCAATGGAAAAAAAATAGGGTTTATCCCAAAGAGACAACTGGTAAAGAGAGGTGGAGGACAACAGAGGAGCAATACTGATTAGTATGATGAGCATCATTCTCAGTACAAGTCTCACAGTAGGTTCATCATGTCTGCAGCCAAGTTGGTAATTCAGCTGGGAAATATCTGTTAGGTTAAAGTAATCCTTCTTTACAAGTGCTTTAGCTCTACAACATCTGTCTCAGAGGTACAACACAGAGAGGATCTGTGGCTGAATTCTTATTGTGAGTGACATGGAGGAAAAACCCTCGCTGTAGGACACCAATGTATTGCCCATGGCTCCATGGAAATGCCTGCACAGCAAATCAGGCTGCTCCCAGAGAGCCACACGCACCCTGGGCACGTTGTGCAGACCAGGGGCTCTCAGCATCAGCCTCACCAGTAACTCTGAGTCTGATGGGGAAAGATGGGGCTGAGCAGGAAAAACTTGCAAGCAAGGTGCCTTCAGGGGGACCATATAGATCTATGGAACAGACCCTGTGGATCTATAGGGTAGTGTAGAAAAGACAGCACGTTGTTCTTTGTTATAACTAGAAACACTGAGCTGTGAGTATCTGCCTTGCTTTATGTAACTGGGATGCATTGTGAGCCACAGGAGGTATGTAATCAGCATAAATTACTTGATCATTAGCTACCTAATATGCAACAGTTACCCTCAGAATTAATTAGGCGACCCAGGAAGGGCAGAATATAAGTATACAAAGACAACATATGAGGTTTTTTCCTGCTAATGCCACTCAGCAGCAGTAGAAGACCAGCCCCGAGTGCTTCTCACAGAATTCTATCTGAATTTCCTAGAAACATTTTAAAGGAATAGAGCTAGGAAATCATAATAATATGATGCCTGTAATGATGTGAGGCCAATAATCCTCCATGCTAAGAACCCCAAAAGTAGAATTACACAATGGATGTAAACTGGATAAGACCTAAAGGGGGAAGCTCTGGGGCTAGAAACAGCTTATATCTCTCTGGTGGAGACATGCCCCTCTACTCAGCACTGGTG
>VZTY01010750.1:106821-140264 GCA_013400935.1 Turnix velox | reverse complement strand
TTTATATATTTATTTATATATATATTTATATTTATATCCAGTCTCTACATTGAAACTGCAATGAGGCCCCACCACACCAGCAGCATCACTGGGCTAGTGATCCAGTGAGATCTGGAGCTGGGACATAAGCGCAGCCTTCAGGAGGTAACATCATGGCAGATGGCAGCCATCAAGAGAGGAGATTCCCTGTGGTTATTAGTCCCTCTTTTTTTTCCCCTCTTTTGCTTCACTCTGAATCCTGAGCAGCTCATGGGAGCCAGTGCACTTCTTAGATCCAGGACCAAAGCCATCTGACTATTCACAATGTGCAAGTTATTGAACATTTCTCCTAACAGCATCATTGTTTATAGTGCCCATGACTTATACAGGCCCTTCCCAATCGAGAACCTCTAGGAGCACATATTTGCACAGGATATTTGTCTTGTATTACAAAAGCGTGCTTTGACTACAGCCAGATGTCCTCCAAACTCTGCAAAAAGCTTTTTCTACCAGTGCCACTTGGTTTACTCTTACATCTGCTAGGAACATAAGCAGGAATAGCTCAGGAATTAGTAGAATGTAAAACGTTTTATGAATTCCCTCTGCTCTCATTCAGTGTTAATATATTCAAGATGTTTTTCTACATGCAGACACACACATGCACTCTTTTTCCCATTTCTTTTAATTTATTTGCATAACTTAACTCCCAAAGTTAACCTGGAAACTCACAGAAACATGAGACAAACACCATCCACCTATAGGAATGCTCAACCTATTTCTAGTTGTGAGGAGGATCATTTCCAAAGGCTGAAATCTAATCTTACTGAAACTATTGGCAAAACTTGGAGGGGCTTCATTAAAAGCAAGGCTGGACCCAAAACTACCTCCAAGATTGTTCCCTCATCTCTTTTATTTACAACTAAGGCACACTATCCACTTTATATGGACATGTTTGAATTAGTATTCGGGGGTTTAATGCTCCTTGGATTGTGCTTAAGGCTGTACACACCATAATAGTATCAGGTTGGAATTACTAGCATTGCGGTTGTATTTATCCCAAGACATCTCTTTTTTGTCTGAGACTGAACTTTTCAATTTGCTTCCTCCCTTTCGATTCTAGTAAGTAAATGCAGGTGTCAAATCTGCCAAACAAACCCCACAGCATCTCACACATTTACTTTTTTGATTTGAGAAAGAGGAAAATGGCAAATTGCAATTACCATCTTCCTCAAAGCCCAAATTGCTTCACATTCTGCATAAACAGTAATTTTGTTCACTAAAGTAAACTCTGGTCTGATTCCAATTTTCTCCTTGGTTGAAAAGGCAGTTTTTATTGCATGGAGGGAGAGAGAAAGCAAGTGCTTGGAGCTGTTTATGTGGCAGGTACAGACCTAACACGAAGGGTTATGAAAATCAGTGAACAGGAATTTACTGCTCTGGGTGTTGCATTTCCATCATTCTGGTCTCACAGCACCAACAGAAATCCACAGACAGCAGCAGCCTCCAAAAACCTCCTTCCAACTAACCCTGATACTTCAGTGAAGTGAATTCCCTTTGGATGCTGTTGCCTGAGATGAAATCTGCAAGGGACCAATCCAGCTTTTCCCTCCCTTCTGGTGCCCTGCTAGTGTATGTCACATAATGTCACTGCTGTTTGGCACAAAGAAGGAAATACATCTGGAATCACAGAATTGCCTTGGTTGGAAAGGACCCTTCAGATCATCAAGTCCAACCATCAACACAACGCTGGCAAGAACCATCCCCAAACTATACCTCAAAGCTCTATGTCTAGCATTGCTCAAATAACTCCAAGGATTGTGCCTCAATCACTTCCCTGGGTGGCCTTTTCCAATGCTTAAAAACTGTTTCAGTGTAAAAAATTTTCCTAATATAAGGTCTAACTTCCCACTGGCACAACTAGAAGCCATTTCCTCTTGTATTATTGCTTGTTACTTTGAGAAGAGCAATCCCACCTCTCTACAAGTACCTGAAAGGAGCTTGTAGAGAGGTGAGATTGCTCTTCTCCCAAGTGACAAACTCCTTTCTAGCACTTGCAGAGTGCTAAGGTCTCCCCTCAGCTTCCTTTTCTCCAGGCTTGAACCCAGAGATCCCTCAGCCATCTTCATGACACTTGTTCTCCAGAGAATTCTCTTGAAGGAGATTTGTGCCCCAGGAGGTGAGATCACTCTTCTCCCAAGTGAAAAGCTCCTTTCAGCCATGTGCTAATTTTTTTTTTTTTTGCATAATGCTGGTTGCCCCCATGTATTCTCCTGGGATGGAGAGAGAAAAACACATGATTATCGATCTGCCCAAAGGGCCTTATTCCCCATCAAGTAGCCTTGGGAGAGGACACACTTCCATCCCACTCTGTCAAGCCTCCATGGAAATAACCCATGACCAATGTGCCCGTTGTGTCTAAGGCTATGACTCAAGCAACATTTTGTACTTCTTCCTGAAATTAAGGCTTGCAATCCAACGCTTTTACAAACTCATCTCAGGTAACTGCAAATTCTGGGTTTAATCATTGCATTAAATGTTTCAGTGATTTCCACAGTTTCATGAGTTTATAACCAAATCTGGGGTTTTTTGTAGCTATGCTACTGAAACTCTGGCAAGTTGGAAGAAAAAAGGAGAAAGATCAGAAAGAAAAATGTTTCAAAATCTTTTATTATGATGAAGCACAAAAATATTTTTATTTCACCAAAGCAAATGGCTAAAACATTTGAATGCTTCGGATTTCTGTACAGATCATAGTAGGAAAAAATTAGCAAACAACTCAGGTACCTTACTACACAAAGGACAGAAATAGGTCAGGGCAGGTCAAATAGCTAAACCCAGCTTTTCAGGCCCAACTGATCTGAATTCAAACCAATGATGTCCAATTCTGTAATTTACAGCTTAGTAGCATGTCCCTCTGGAATGTCAAAATGGTAACTCAATGCGTAGTCCAGTGCTTTCACATTTCCCTAATGGAGCTATTCACATGGTGAACAAAGCCTGAAAGGAGCCAGGCGAGGGGGGAAAAAGTATGAATCTCACTAAATATTCACTATTTAAAATGCAGGTCAGAGAATGCAAGTGAGTTTAATTGGAAAACTAAAATGGGATCCTGCATGTTAATGCACTTGTTCACTGCTTGGGTTCATTTCAACGTGTTCCCATTTGATTGTCCTTGGAGACATCTGTGTTTGTATCTAACAAAGGAGATAAAAAACGACAGGAAATGTTTGCTCTGGGTGTATCTGTGTAAAACTGCTTGCAGCAAAGATGTTATTGCATGGAGTTCCTGGGAGAGGAATGGTGCTGTGCAGACCCTCTTCCCTGGAAAAGCCCTTACAAACCTGTATGCCTAGCAAAACGTAGTTTCCAGTACAGTGGTTTTTGACATTTACAACTTTGGAAAATCGTGACAAGAATTAGAGCAGTGACATCGACCCGTGTCACAACCTGCCTGGAAATGATCAGCTTTTGGTCCAGGGGCCAATTCCCAGCTGTAGTGCACAGGGACGCTGCTGAAACACATGCAATGATGTTAGATTCAAAAAATAAAAGCTCATATGCTTTTATAAAATGCTTATAATGAATATTGCTTCTTGAAATCACTTAGTGCAATACTGAAGGGAAAAAGTCCCAAGTGTGTGAATCACAGTCCTCAATGAAGCTCATAAGCTACTCCCATTGATGCTCCTTGTATAAAATTAAATTGAAACAAGCCAGATAGCATTCTTCTGTTTTTTTCAAAGAGCTCTCTTGAGATGTTCACTATCTGTTTTTCGAAAGTAAATGCATAATATAAAGCACCAGAAAGTCTTACAGCTCTGTTAAATACATTTTATAAGGTCAAAAATAAGGATGTGTTGTGCTTACAGTTTCTTCAATTTTTGGCTTTTGTGGAAAAAAACATAGGGCAGAAATAGCAGCTGAATTAAACACTACAAAATGCATTCAATTAACAATATAAGCTATTTCAGGCCAGGACTGGCCTGAAGGGAAGATACCAGGGGAGTGTTTTCAGTATCCCTATGAAAGGCTATCCTTCTTCCACAAAGACAGTGTATCAAATAAATAAAGGGGCACAAGGAAAAAAAATTACATCACAGAATCACAGAATGTGTTGAGTTGGACTGGGCCTTCAAAATTCACCTAGACCAATCCCCCTCCACTAAGCAGGGACATCTTGCACTAGATCAAGTTGCTCAGAGCCTCATCAAGCTTAGCCTTGAATGTCTCCAGGGATGGAGCCTGCAGCACCTCTCTGGGCAAACTGTTCCAGTGACTCACCACCCTCATGGAGAAGAACTTCTTCCTAATGTCTAATCTAAATCTGCCCTGCTCTAGTTTAAAACCAGTGCTCTTCATCTGATTGCTCCATGTCCTTGCAAATAGTTTGTCAAATACCTGTCAAACTTGTAGCAATGTCACTTAGTCACTAAAAGGATGGAGGAAAGGACTGAAATTTATTCTCCTGTTTGCCAGATCCATGCCTCATACACACTGAAGTTCTTCCATTACTAAATCATGCACTAGTGCAAATTAACACCGAACACACTCAAGCCCAGCCTCAATCTAACACCCACCTACAGCAGCTGGATGCACAACTCTCCCTCTCCTCTGCCTCTTGTTCTCTTGTGGTCACCAACAAATTCCATGCCAGTTTGAGGAGCCTGCTGGGACACTACCAGGGAAAACCCTAGCACATTGGCATAGCTGCTTCTTTGGAGAGACTGGCAGAACTGAGACAACTTTCCAGGAGCCCACCTCTCAAGAGCACACACTGCTCTTTGGGGAAGCAGAATGAAGCCTCGGCAAAATGTTAACCCCCACACTTGAGCCAAACCTTGTGCAGAAATGAAACCAGAATCTGCTTTTAAACCTCATCACCTTCTCATTCATGACTGAGGATGTTCTCTGGCTTGCAGATGTCTAGAATGAAAGCTGTTCCCCCTCCCACCCTTACTGATGTAAGGCTGCAGCTCAGGACTGATTTCACTCACCAGCAGCACAGCAGGAATTGGAGAGCTGCATTTTTCTCTCCCAAAGGGGAGACAAAAGCTATCAAGCATTTCTGCTCCTTTGAACCTTGCAGACAAACTGACAAAAAAATTCTCATTACTTGGGACATATTTTACCTCCTGCAAAGGGTGAAACAGGCCAAGTGCAGAGATAGTTAAAAAAACAAACGCAGCCACCACCACCTCCCTCATCCCTGCAAACTCACTCAAGCCTAAAGCATTACCAGAGATCTCCCACTGTGGGGAGCTACAGACCACAATGCCCTCGATTCACCCAGAAAGGAATAAAATTTAAGAGTTTTAATACAGATAGGAACTGGATGTCAGGGTTTCCTTCTGGAGAATGTGTAACAAATGCAGTGGCAAACAGAAAATCAGAGAGATGGGCGCCCACATGCATGAACCGAGCTGGTTCCCTGAGCAAAGAGAGGTCCATTGCTGCATGTCCCCCTCAAAGCCGCAGGTGGCTGATGCCCTAGAGGAATGTGAGCTTTTCCCTTCTTCAGAAATGCTCCTGGCCCTTTGTGTGCTGCTCCTCATAGAGGAATTCCCTTTCCGACCCCCAGCAGGAGATCGGTCTAGGCATGTGCGCAGACGGACAGCCTGCTATGCCAGCCAAAACAGCCTTTCTTAAATCCTTCACGGTGACATCAGGTCGTGAGCCCATGTCAAAGAAAAAAAAATGTTTGTTTTAAACTGCTGCCTTAGTGGAAAAGCTCGTAGCTCTAAAGAGATGACCCTGCTTCACCTAGAGAGAGCAATGGGGAAAATCAAATAACAGATGAACACTCAAATGAAGTGAAGCAAACCAGCACAGGGATATCAACATGAGCTGAATGTAGAGCTGAGACCTCAAATCAGACAAAAGCTTTTGGGTCTCAAGAAAAAGCCTACACAGAAACAAGTGACAGTGCAGCACAGAAAGCTACAGAGGAGGGGCACCAAGTCAGCCATAAGCAGATGAGAAGATGTCACTCCTTAAGATAGCTCCAGGGCTGACTTCCATGTGAAGATTTATCTTGAATATCCACTCACCTACAAGACTCTGGGGTGCACCAAGACACTGACCTCTCAAAAGGTCAAATTCTTAATAAGCAGCAGAGTGAAGAAAACACAAGAAACAGCCTGTTTCTCAAATTCCAGACAGGACAAACCCACCCCATCAACAGTCGAGCAGCGTCTGATGGTGCCAAATTCAGTTACAAGATGGTTCTTTAGGCTCTTCACCCCTACACCCCCAAATTGCCACTGTATTTTGCACCTTTTGGTCTGTTTGCAAACAAATAAAGACCTGGTACAAAGAACATGGGCCAGACAAACAAAAGTTGTTCCATCATTGCCAGTGGGAGGTCTCCCTTTCTGTCAGGGAGGTTGAATCAAGTTCACTCACTGAGTTGTTTAAGTTGAAGTTGGTTTGTTTAGATTCAGACTAGAGGCCACAAAGTATACAAAAAGCATTTGCAGTTCCAGCAGTCAAGGCACAGTGATCCTCATGGCTTACCACATCAAATAAGAAAGTATTTTTATGCAGCAGGTTACAGAAGTATAAAATCCTTCTTTCCTATATTTTCACACACATATCCTGTGAAATTTGTTAAAAATGCAAGAGCAGATGAGCCACCAAAAGCACCGGTGATATACAACACATAAAATGAGGCTAAATTTTTATCAGTTCCTCCCTTCCATCTGCCCTACAGCTTGTGTCTATCACCTACTCCTTCTGCTTCTCCCCTCCTTCTCTCTCTCTGCATCTGACTTTGGAAAATTATCTGTACTTTTAATAGATTCAGTTTGTACTGAACCTATTCCTCTGCTACAATCCCTTTCCTCTCCCTCTCAATCTCTCTGCATCTGAATTTGGGAGATTATCTGGAGGCATATTATGTACTTTTAATAGGCTCAGTTTATACCAGTGAGAGAAAAAAGACAAAACAACAAAGTTATATTTAAATGCTTGCTTGTTACTTCAGAGAGGGGAGTACCTTTCAGCAAAGAGGTTTCTTTTCAATACCTGGAGACTCTGGTGGACCACAGACTGCAGCATCACAGCAGCTCAAAGCCTCTCTCACCTACTGTGGGAACAGCTCTGAGCTTTATTGGGTACATACAGCCTGAAATAGGAAACTGCATTCCTGGCAATAGCTGAGGAGCTCTTAAGTAAACAGTCTTAGGAAGAAGTTGATGAAAGGAGACAACAAACACCCATTTCAAGTCTCTGAGCAGTGCTGTCTGTGTTTATGACATGCTGCAGCAATTCCCTTTTTGTTCTCCTCCTATTATTTCTTGCACAGCTCTGTGAGGAGTTTCCCCAGCTATATTAGCATCACAGAAGAAACAACAGATAAATCTGTAGGGTGGCCCCAAAGTTAGAAAACACTTGTGAAGAAGCACACACGAACTTCTCATCAACTCCATCAGAATTAGAAGCACACTGACACGTGGCCACAGTTTATGTCTTGCTCTGGTTCTAACAAATACAAGCCGTTTTTCTTCCGTAAGACACAGGCAGACACACAGCTGCTGAAGTAGATGTAGGGAGGAAATGTGAAATACTTTATTAGAGTTAGAAAAAATGAGTGGTTCTCAGCAGCAATAGACATTTCAGCAAGATACACATCTAAGCTTTAAAGGAAAACCAGACTTAGAAGATGGTTGAGATATACCACCTTTAGATCTTCAGTTGTTAAAGGGGTTAAATTTTCTGCATCCTATAGGTTAGAAGACCCATATACATTCATATCAAATGTACATGAGCAGAGTGGATGAAAAGTGATGACAAATCACAGGCAGTGGTGCAGACCACAGAATGACACTGTCAATTCTCAAGATTTTAAGGCACTGGCTGGAACTGCCTTCATGGAGATTTAGAATGCAACTCTTCATATAAATGTAACATTTGCAGTGCATATTGAGTGTCTGTATTTTCATCTTCAAAAGGAAACAAACTGTGGAACTGGCAGAACATCATCTCCTTATGCCTTCTGGAGAGCATACTCGGATGTCACGAAGCAATCCATGGATGCTGTAATAGCAAAACTGTCCAACTAACACAAAAGGGAGGTAGGGGAGTCACTTAGGGCAGGACTAGGTGCCAAATCTGGCATATATGTTACCTGTCAAGTATGAAATGCTTGCAGCAAGCTCCAAATGGCAAATACAATGAGATGCATGTGCACTTAAACATCTTGGGTATTCTGAAGGCTGAAAACAGGGAAAAGCACCTTAAAGCCAGAAAAGATAGGGTGAGTGAGTGAGAAGCACAGGACAGTTGCATAAGGTCAGGAAAGCAGAGAGAAATCCAATCTAGGAGCAGCACAGAGTAACGGTGTCCTTCCAGAAACAAGATGCAAAGGGAGGAAAATAGATATTTTCAGCATGTATTTAATCATAGAATGGCCCAGGTTGGAAGGCATCTTTCAGATCATCTAGTCCAACCATCAACCCAATTCCAACAAGAATCATTACTAATCTAAACCATACCTCTAAGCTCCGTGTCTACTCCGTGTCTTAAATACCTCCAGGAAAGGTGACTCAACCAATTCACAGAATCGCAGAATGGTTTGGGTTAGAAGGGGCCTTAAAGATTATCTAGTTCCAACCCCCTTCCATGAGCAGGGATACTTCCCACTAGACCAGGCTGTTCAATGCCTCATCCAGCCTGGGCTCAAACACTTCCAGGGCGGGGGCATCCACAACTTCTCAGGAAAACCTGCTCCAGTGTTTCATCACCCTCATAGTAAAGAATTTCTTTCTTATACCCAGTCTGAATCTCCCCTCTTCCAATTTACATCCATTATTCCTAGTCCTTCTATCACATATCCTATTAAAAAATCCTGCCCTAGCCTTTCTGTAGGCCCCCTTCAGGTATTGATAAGTCACTAAGAGGTCCCCCTTGAGCCTTCTCTTCTCCAGGCTGAACAACCCCAAATCCTTCAGCCTGTCCTCATAAGGGAGGTGCTCCAGCCCTCTGATCATTTTCATGGCCCTCCTCTGGACCTGCTCCAACAGCTCAAAGGAGGTTGAGGGCTCCAGAACTGAACACAGTTACTTATGGCCTCCCTGGGCAGCCTTCCCAAATACAAGACCTAAAGCAATAATCCTACCAACAAAGCCCAGAACACAAAACCTAAAAAGATATAAAAAGCAGTAAATGTCATTTCACAGGCTGAGTGACCTTAGGGCATCACAAAAAAGGAATTCAGCTCTTTGCCAGACCAGCCTTAGGTGGCTGGAAGAGAAGTCAGCAGCAGTCATGCAGGACACTGCCAATAAAAAGGACAGATATTTGGCCAACTCTATCTAGAAATACATTTTCTTATTACTTTCTGATTTAGGGACTGATGGGACAGCAGAAAAAGTTCTTCAGGTGTCTCTAGCAGATGAGAAACCACTGCCTGAAGGCAAAGAGCAGGAGTGTGAAATCAGCTGCTGACCCTGAAAACACTGTCTCATTCCATCATTCAGAAATGAACATGGTTAAACAGAGCGTCTTGGGAAGAAATAAGTCATCTGAAGGACACAGTACAAGCAGAATAGTTTGGGAATTGAAGACTTTGGGCTGGTTTTGGAAATTATTTGCTGGACATCTGGCAAAAATACGCATTACCGTGACTACACATGGAACAGAGGTGGTGCATTATTGAGTGCAGAAGTCGGTATGAGCTTCACAGAATCACACAGAATGACCCGGGTTGGAAGGGACCCTTCAGGGACCTAAGACTACACAAGGCTCTTCACTTGCATCTTAATAACTAACTCGTTGTCCTGGGACAAGACAAACATTTCTTTGGCAAACCTGACCAACCTTCACATTCTGAAGATAGCAAAATTTCACCTTCTAGTAATTTTCATGGTCCTCAAACACGAGCATTTGTAATTATTGCATTACCTAGATCAACACTTTAATACATAAATTAAAATTAATTAGTTAAGCTTAGGATCTTGCCTAGCAGCATTTCCTGTTCAGTGATTCGAATCACCATGGGCTGATCCTTACTGGAATGCCTGAAATCTTTAATTGCATTGCATGTGAACACTAAAGGATTTCATGTTCATGGAAGTGATTTAATGTCCATTCCCCTTTAATGAAGTCAGTCTTTTAATCAATCCACAAAGAAAAAGTTAACAACTGTAATACTTTAGCTTATATGACCTTATGGCATCCTGCTATTGATCACTATAAATCCCAATACTGCAGCAATTCTCACAGCAAATAAATGTCAGCAGCAGTTGGGCTGGTTTGGAAGTGAGCACCACTCTTATGGCAACATCTAAGGGACTATTTTCCCTTGAAACAGTGAGCCTAGTTCCCATTAACAAACTGATTTTGATACCACTTATCGGGATTACCTGGAGCAACTTCACTGCTGTAAAGCATAGAATCATAGAAGAATGGTTTGGGTTGGAAGGGACCTTAAAGATCATCTAGTTCCAACCCCCCTGCCATAGGCAGGACACCTCCCACTAGACCAGGGGCATGCTCTCTGGGCATTAATAACATAAAACGAGGGTAAAATCAGGCGAAGTGAAAATAAGGACTCAGTATCACAGGCAATAAAAATTTTGTGTCTATTTATACCAGATCCAAGCTTGGCCTGGCAGATCTAACTCCCATGTGTATTCATGAAAAAAATGTGTGCACAAAGCAGGGGGGATACAAAGCAAACCTGAAAGAGTGCACACTGGAATATTTTTGTCTTCCCCTAATCTTGTCATCCTTTATTTACCCAGTGAATGCAAATTGTGTTAAAGATCTCCCCCTCCATTACAGACAAACTTGAAAAACGCCTTTTCTTGTCTTCCTTCTATCTTGTAAGGTCTGTAAGATCCTTTAAAGGACTATGAACCCTCTGAGGGCTGGACTGTACATGAAATAGCACAAAGTTGCTATTCTCATATTCCAGTCTAAACAAATCCAAAGCTGCTCTGCTCTGGAAAATGAGCAGTGGGCACTTCACCAGTGACTAATATGGCCATAGGCTTCAGAAATGGAGCTCTATTATTTCTGGTCAGTTTTCCAGAAGAAGCAAGTAAGGCCAAGTCTATCTAGACCTATTTGCTTAGATACAACGTGTGTCTTACAAAAAACCCCGAAGCTATACCCATGATTTTGAAAATTGTCACTAATTTTGAGTTTCTGTATTGAAGCACTTTGTTCCTGACTTTCAGGTAGCAAAAGACATGACATCATCAAGCTCTGGAGGTGTTCAGAGCTCCAGAAACAACGTGAATACGTAAAACCCAAGACCAATTAAAATAAACTCATATCTCAATTTTGCATCTGAAAAGTAAAGTATTAGAAAATTGAGATGGAACTTGGAAAATTTTCATTTTCCTGCTTCAGTTCCTGGGGATTTTCTTCCAAGAGATAACTCATGAGTACAGTATCCTATGTTTCATACATGCTAGGACAAAGTTGTCTTTGTCCATCCTGTGTGTGCCACTCACAATTTTGGAAACCAAGCAGTTCCAATCTGGTCAATTGTTCCTTATATAGAAGCCATTCTATATCTCCAGTCAACTCTGCTGCCCTTTGGTGGGCCTCTGCCAAGACATCCCTTTTTGCAGGGCATTTATGAATAAGCTGAACAGGTCAGATCTCAGCACAGTTTCCTCTGGGAATTCACAAGTAACTTCCCTTTGTCTGCCATAGGCAGATTACTGATATCTTATAATTACTGATAACCATGCCAGGATCTTCCCTCTCTTATCATAATTGCTTTGCCTCCTAAAAGCCTTTGGCAAGGGCTGCATCAAAGATTTACCAAAATATATGTAGACAGTACCTAACCAAACCATGTTACCAACATAATCATTGATTGTATTGGAGATCTACAAACCAAGAAGTTTACAGAAGTCTTTAAAGAAGCCATGGGGATGCTTCCTCAGGAAATTTTGTTTGTTCAGGCATCTATTCATTCAATCCTTTATTAGAGTCTCTGTTAATTTGCTGATGTTTGAGCTCTCTTACAGCTCTTGGTTGAACATCCTCATCTTTGTAGTATCTACTGCATCTTAACTTCTTCCACAGTAGACTCGATATTTGAGATTTTCCCATGTTTACCACAAAATGCTCTTTGGCTGTCTCACCATTACATAGTGAGAAGCAATGCCAGTAATAAATTTTATTCCTCTGCAATGAGGTGCCCATCACCTCCAGCTGCTCCTTTTAAAACTGTGATCAAGAAGTGATCCTGCAGACTCCATGGTCATTTTTTTGCTCTTGATAACGTCCAAAGAATTTAAGATGAGTTTTGATTCCATTAGTTAGCCTTTTCTTCTTTTTGTTTTATATTTTTCTGCCTGCCTGTCCTGCAAGAGATCAGGATCCTTCTTATTTTCACCCTTTGGATATGCGTTGTTCAGCTTTTCAAAGACTGCCCTCTCATCATTTCACAACCTAGTAATCTGAAAGATCCAATCAAGTTGATTCTAATTTACTGTGCAGTTTAGCCCATACCTGCTCTCTTTGACCACTTTCTAAGCCCTTATTAAAAGGTGATACATACTAGTGATTCTGGGGTGGTACTGTACAGCATCTCCATACCTCCTGTAAGTGTTTATTTCTCTTAAAAGGCCATTTTAACATCCTGTTATCCATCTTCACCATACACATGTACTTAATCTTAGAGAAGCTGAGCACTACTGCGGTGGATATTTGTCCTTTTTCTCTCCACAGGGATATTGTATCTAAGATGCCTTGTAGTTGCTGGTAAAAGCAGCACTTAAAACTGCAAATTTCCAGCTGGACCCAGTATGTTACTTAAGGCCAACTCAAGGGTTGTATTTTCTTTTGTGGCACACCTTGATCAGCTGCTGCAGGAAACAGTGGCTGACAGTGTCTCCCCATTTCACCTCTGGGCAAATGTTAGATAAAATGTGTATCAACAGACTGGTTAGTAACCAGATTTTCCACATACAAAGAACATTTTCTACCCCAGTGATCTCGTATATGCAGTAAATGTCACTGTCCTGATGGAAAAATAAGTACCTAATTTCCTAGTGATGTAATGACATCGTATCTGCAAGGGCATGAAGCGATAGGATGAGGGACAATGGCTTTAAACTAGAGCAGGGCAGGTTTTGATGAGACACTAGGATGAAGTTCTTGACCATTAGGTTGGTGAGTCACTAGAACAGGTTGCCCAGAGAGCTGTTGGAGCCATTCAAGGCCAGGCAACCTGATCTAGTACAGGAAGTCCCTGCTTACTGCATTGGGGTTTGGATGAGATGGCCTTTGAAAGTCCCTTCCAAATCTATAACTCTAACATTATATTTGTCCTATTTAGATACTAACTTTCAGTCCAGGTTATAGAGAATCCCTAACCCCTGCTACCTAACCTGACCTTTAAAACATTTTGGTTGTGGGTTTTGGGTTTTTTTTTGAGTGAGCTCAATCACTACAAATTCATGGCCAGATTTGCACCTTACTGTGAATCAAGCCTTTCCAGATGGCAGGTGATTTCTAAATGTTGGAAGTGCAGTTGTTGTGTTCATTCTTATGTCTCAGTTAAGCTACTGACACATCTTCTCATCACAGAACCACAGAATGTGCAATGCTGAAAGGTTCCTTCAAAGATCTTCTGGTCCAATCTCCCTGCACTACGTAGGGAAGATGAGATGACCTTTAAAGAAATGAAAAAGTTACTTATGTACAAATCTTTTAAAAATAATATTTAAAGAGTCTGAAAAAATGTTGCAAAATAAGGATTAATTTTTGTGTGGAACAGCTTTTTGTAAGGATTTTAATCCAGTGGAAGTGAGAGATGAGATGGCAGCAGCTCTCTTGTCTGCAGAGCTTCCCCATAAACAAAGCACTGTCAGGAGATGCTACTCTCAGAATCAGCTTTTCACATCCCTGTAGAATTACATTGAGCTCATGGACTCTCATCCTGTGCAATAGCCCTTCTCTTACAGAAAACAGGTCAAGCCCTGGCTTCAACTTTTAAATGAACCAGAGACTTCTGTTCATGAAAACAAGCTGTCAAAGTACTTCTTGGTGTCCAACAGTGGGTTTAAGTTATCTGTGAAGACCAACCTAGCAACAGTAATGCCCTTATTCCTTGTTTCTCACTGCTTTAATGATGTTGTAAGCATGTGCAGGTTTTTGGGTTTTTTTTTTGAGAGCTCTGTGCTTAGAAGTAGAGAAAAAGAAATGAAACAACAGTTCTCCCTGGCACAGATTTGTAAGAAAAATAATGTCTTCTGCCAAAAGTTGTAGTTTATTTTCGGCTCTCACTTGAAAAATAAACATTACAGAGCATAAAAATCCTACAGTTTATATCCCTTAGGCATCAAAAAAGTATCAATTATTGTCAAGCTAAATAAACAGAAACAAACCTTTGTTTGCCTAATAGCTAGAAAATAATAGCTAGAAAATAATAGCTAGATATGAGAGCCTTCAACCCCTTAAGCTCAGGATTCAACAACAAGGATAAAGCTTCTGGCTGTGTAGGGCAGCCAAAACCCCAATCACTTGAATACAATTCCCTGATGTAGTATCTCACTCAGTATGTTACACAGTCAGTGATTAATTCAGGTAGAAAAAGGGACCTTCTGAGGTCATCTTGTCCTCTCCAGCTCAGAGCAGGGCAGCTGCTCAGGATCACTCCCCAGTTTGCAAATACCAAGTGAGTCTGACAAAGCAAAGACAAAAACATTGCAAGAACACAACGCTGATCTCATAATTTATATTCACTTTTCAGAATAAAAGGGGTGAAAACAGAAGAGAAATGAACATGTTTTTGGATGCCCACAGCAAACCTAGTTTTGTTGTGTTTTCTTTTTCAATAACAAAACAACCAGGAAGAGAGGCAAGCAAAATACTTCTTGTTGCCAAGACCTGGCACGCTGTACAAGGTGACCTGAACCTGGCGTGCTGGGCTTTCTGATCTTGCTGGAGTTCTCTACCATCACTCACCAACCCAGGCTCTGTCTCTTTGTTATTGACCTGAAGGAATCAAAGCCAATTGCCTCACGATCTTTAATCACTCCCTCTTTCATTCCCTACTTCTCTTGTGAGGCAGAGGACAGCAGAATGGTGTCTCTCACAATTTAAAATAACCGTAACTGGCACAATGAGACCCCAGGGAACATATGCTGTGCAGTTCTACACAAAAGAATTACAGAAATACATTTATTTTAAGAATATTTGCATTTGCACATACCCCTTTTGTCTCATTTTTCCTTAGATGGATTACTGGTTGCATTCAGTGAGTTTATCTTTGCTTCCAGGATCCTTAGGTGAGATTGGATTTTGTTATTTAAATCTTATTTCCTCCACTCCCTCTCTTTTTCTAGAACAATATATATATACACACACACATAAATATCCACACACCTATACATTACAGTTGGCTTCTCCTTCCATATTTTAAACCTTTTTCATTACTCCAGCTTCTTAAGCTCTTAAAATAAAAAGCCCTGCAATGTGGTAATGAGAAGAAGAGCAAAAAACAGTGGGTAGTTTTTAATTGTACATAGTAACACTAAGTGTAACTTACTTAAGAAGGGTAAATGAAAAAAATCAGAGAGGCTTAATATTTCCTTTCAATCAAAACACATAGAAGTTTGAACAAAAGACTTCCACTGAAAAATTTTCAGATACTTTAGAAAAGGAAAAAGTTTTAAACAACAAAAAAACGAAACTCTGATACAAGTTGGAGAGAGACTGTTTAAGCAGGGCCTTCTGCAATAGGACAAGGTTTTAAATTAAAAGAGGGAAGATCTAGAATAGACAAGAGGAAGAAATCAGAGTGTTGAAACACTTATCAAAGAGGAGGTAGATGCTCCAAGCTTTCAAGGTCAGGGCTCTGAGAAGCCTGATCTAGTGGAAGATGTGCCTGCTTATGGCATGGTGGTTGGAATTAGATGACTTCTAAATTAAAAACATTCTATGACTCCACAATCTGGAGAGCTGATTCAAGCCATTCCAGTTAACAAAGACATTGTGTTGTGCACTTGTCCAGCACTGCCACCCTACTGGAAAAGTTGAGTAATAATTTTCAGCTGATTCCTAACTTCAAAGTAGGCTTCAGGACAAACCAGCTCACGTCCTGGCACTCTACCACAAACAAACAGAGATCCACAAGAAGAATTCTAGGTCAAATTCCCAGGATGCAAGTGAGGTGAATTATGACAACCATAACACAGGCCCCAGTGACAGTCTGGCGTAAAGTAACAAAACAGACCACCCAAAACAAAGCCTCCAAACATGGTGAAGACACAGCCAAGACAGATGAAATTGCACAGATCCATTCGGCTTCCTGTAGCAGAAGTTTGGAAGCACATGCCAGGCACCTTAGGTGCAAAAGTTGACAGATTAAAGTTACACATGATGCAATGAGGAAAGAAATATATTTTAAAGCCTAAGATGGAGAGAATGCTTTACAAGAGCTGCAACTTTCCAGAGAGCAAGTGAGCACCACTGGTCATACTGGTCCTTACAGGTGTCTTTAAGGGTATGATGGTATGCTGTCACTTTGAAGACAGTGTTGAAGGCCACAGTTGTTCTAATTCCTCTCCTGCCCTCAGCTCATCCTCATGTGTCATAGAATCAGCTTGATTGGAAGGGTCCTTTCAGACTATGGAGTCTAACCATCAAGCCAGCTCTGGCAAGAAACACCAACCCAGCTCTGGCAAGAACCATCACTAAACTGTATCTCTAAGCACTATGTCTACTCATCTCTTAAATATTTCCAGGGATGGTGGCTCAGCCACTACCCTGGGCAGCCTTTTCCAATATTTGATAACCCCTTCAGTGTAAAAATGTTTCCTAATATCCAGTCTAACCCTCCCAATTTGAGGCTGTTTCCTCTGGTTCCATCACCTGTTAACTGGAAGAAGAGAGTGACCCCTCCCTCTCTACAACATCCTTTCAGGTACATGTAGAGAATAATGCTGTCAACCCTTAGCCTCCTTTTCTCCAGGCTGAGCATCCCCCAGATTCCTCATTTCCACCACTGTATTGGCCAAAACCTTCCTACAGTTTTGAATGAGGGGACAGGGCCTTCCATCTCCATATTCCTCCAAGTCAGTATTTTTTTTGTCCTGATTCCAGGTTTTGGGCTTATTTTCTTTCATATTCTCTGCAGAACTGAAGCCTGGTGAGCGATACTCTGTCCAGCTCAGAGACAGTCCACAGTGGAGCAGATGAGTGCCTGGTAAGATAAAATAGATGAACTTGGAGTACAAATGAGCTTTAGTTTCTGCTCCAGCAGCTCCACAGCACGTCCTAAGGAGTTTGTGCTGAGGCTGTGAGGCTGTGAATCTGCTGGTTTTACATTTATTCCCTTACCAGCTAAGTATGAATCCTCAGAGCCTGCTGTGCAACAGATGACTCCAAAATATGTTGAAACTGCAAGCCCAGCTATTTATTTATTTTAAATAAAATAGACAAGAACTGCCTCCCTAAGAAAAACATGCTTTTGTTGCTAGAGAGCAGTGTAGGGGAAAGGGACCTGGGCGTCCTGGTGGACAGCAGGATGACCAAGAGCCAGCTATGTGTCTTTGTGGCCAAGAAGCCAATTGGTATTAGAAGGGGTGTAGTCAGTAGGTCAAGAAAGGTTCTCCTCCCTCTCTACTTTGCCCTGGTGAGACCACATCTGGAATATTGTGCCCATTTCTAGGACCATCAGTTCAAGAAGAACAGAGAACTGCTTGAGAGTCCAGCAGAGAGCCATGAAAATTATGAAGAGACTGGAGCATCTCCCTTACAAGGAAAGGCTGAGGGAGCTGGGTCATTTGAGCTTGGAGGAGACTGAGGGGTGATTCTATTAATGTCTATAAATATGTAAAGGATGAGTGTCAGGAGGATGGAGCCAGGCTCTTCTCAGTGACCTCCAATGAGAGGACATGGGGCAATGGGTACAAGATAGAACACAGGAGGTTCCACAGAAATATAAGAAAAAACTTTTTCACAGTGAGGGTGGCAGAACACTGGAACAGGCTGCCCAGAGAGGCTGTGAAGTCTCTTTCTTTCAAAGCCCACCTGGATGCCTTCCTGTGTGACCTGGTCTAGGTGTTCCTTCTCTGCCAGGGGGTTTGGACTAGATGATCCCTTGAGGTCCCTTCCAATCCCTGACATTTGGTGTGATTCTCTGTGTGTGATATTTTACAGTTTGGGCTTTTCTTTGAAATACAACATATTAAAACTGCCATAGAGACCCCTAAGGCTTATCTCTGCAGCTTTAGCAGGTGTTGTTTACTGTTTCCCAGAGCTATTTCTATTGAAATTCTATCATATCAATTTATTAAATACATTTTGAGGCTGTGGAATATGAGCTTATGTGATGCATTTGAAGTCACAGCTTTGGTTTATGGAAGTAATTTCCATTGCAGAGCTGTATTTGAGACACTGCTTTAGAATCCTTATTTTCTTATAAAATGAGAAAATTTATATAACTGCACAAATAATTTTTTAGCTCTACTCCATCACACTGAGTCTTTTCATTATCAAGTCACCATTCTATTTTCAAATTTTCCACTCATTTCCCATGAGAACCAACTGCCTGACAACCAATTAATTTAAAAAAATTCATTGATTTTAGATGTGCTAATTTGTGGTGATCACCTTTATAGAGTTGAGAGTGGGTATTTGGAGGGGTTTGCATGTTGATTTTTATCTTAGTGCAACTCAAATCTAATCTGTCTCAAAGGGAACCCACATTTCCTGACTCTTAGTGTTATTCTCTTCCCCCCACACACTGGAAAATATGGTGTTGAGACTCAGGTCACGAACATCTGAGAATTACCAAGGTAATTCAAGCAGAAAACTTGATAATATAAAAGAGATATCTACCAGTAGTCAGCGCTAAAAATTGATCCTTAAATCTGAGAAACTGAACTAGACTAGTACATGTTGTGCTGCTGCAGAGCCTACATCCCACAACCACAAGTCCTTCATCAATAATAATTTCATCCCACCCCAGGTGCTGAGATTCTCTACAGATCTCTCATAAGACATTGCTGGAGATCATATTCTGGACAGACAGAGAAATCTGTAGTTATTCAGTTTTTTCTAATAAAAGAATCAAGTGGCATACCTTTGCACTGTGAATTCAAAATAAAATGAGATTATTTCTTTATACAACACTCAGCCATCTTAAAGAACTCCTTGCCTTGTATGTTACAACTTTGAATATATTGTTTAAAATAAATCAATAAATGAGGGAGAGGATATATTTCAAAGGCTACAAAATACAATTATTTGATATATTAGGTAACTGAGCTGCAAACTGGTTGTGGCAGGAAGCACTGTCACTGCTTGCTTGCCTGTCCCCATTTTCCCCTGAGTGATCTGCTGTTGGCCACAGTAAGGGTATGAGAATAATGATCTGATCATCAAATAAAAATCACATAGAACCACAAAATTGCCTTTATTACTTTTAGATCATGTAGTCCAACAATCAACCTAAATGACATATCCAAGTAGTGAAATTCTCAAGGTACCTCAGATACAAAAGAAGGCAGAAAGAACCATTTGGTTATCAGAATACACAAATACTCCAAATTAGTTCAAGTTTCCTATTTTTTTTTTCATTTTGCTTCTTGCTGTGGAGATCTCCACAGATATCTTTACCTTGGATATCCCAAGGAAATTTCATCACTGAGCCAAGGAATCTGCCAGGAATCTTATCACACAGCCTATGCAGAAACCAATATCCTACCAACTATCTAGCAGTGGCTTTTAACAAGGTTCCCTAAAAAGCAAAAGCATGTTATAATAGTTTATAAAGCACTGAAAGAGCATCAGGAACCCCTCGAGGAGCTGCACTTCGTGGAATTGATTCTACACACCAACACAAGATTGCACTTTCTCTACAGTAAGTATTGCACTGAGGTGGTTATTATTCACAGGGGAACTGGATTTCCTAATGGCAGAGGGCTGGGAATGAAGTAGTGGAATCTCTGAAATTTCTTCCCTTTCAGATTTTTCCACTCCAAGCTGTGGAACAGGGGAAAACAAATCAGAGGATGGGTGGAGGGAGGACAGAATAGAGTCAGCTTGACCAGCCAAATGTTGCTGACAGAGCCAAATATCATCTAGGATCTGTTATTGGCCAAAAAGCCCTATACAGACTCAAGCTTATGTTCTGTAACTGAGATACATGGTGTTCCAGCCACAGCAGTTGGGCAAAAATGCTGAAATAAGCTCAAACACGGTATCACTACAGAAATAGCCCCCCAGAGACAATGAAACACATACAAATGGCTTTAGAAGTACAAGCTGTAAAGTAACAGATGAAAATGCTTTTGCATTTTGAAACTCCCTGGATGCAACGCTGCTGTTAACGCAAGGCTAAGCAGAAGGAAATTTTACTCTATAGAAAGCAAGATTTAAAAGCAACTTCATTTTCTGGAGGTTTTTTCTATATGTTTACTCAAAAGAATTCCTAAATACACCAGCACATCTCCCAAACAACAGCTGGTGGGGCAATGCTCTTGCTATGGAAGGACTTTACAAAGAAGAGTCAGGCTACATGAACTGTCACCAAAAAGACAAGCAAGGCACAAACACCCTTTGGAAAAACCACCAAACCTCATCATCCACATTCTACTACTAACATGTTTACATGCAGCCAGCTAACAGCACTTAGAGGATTTACATATGTCTCCCTCAGAAAAGACAAAACTGTCATCTCTCAGGCTTGTAAAGCTAGGAATGAAGCTGCAGCATCTCTTGAAAGATGCTAAATACATCTAAGAGCTCAACGCCTTTCTGAAGTGCTGAGGCACAGCACAGAAAAAGCTCATGTCTTTCTGTTAGATCCCCATCCCCTGGCCAGATCCATCTGAAACCCTGACAGCTTCTGAACTGAGTCTTCCTGAGCATAATGCTAGGAAGCTTCCCTTTGTGCTCAACCAGTGTGATGTCTGTCTTTAAAAAACACCAAAAAAACCATCTTTTACCTTTTTATACAGAAACACATCCTTTGTTTGTAGACAGGAGACTTAACACTCTACAAATGAGCTGACCCCCTGCAGGGCCAGTTCAAAATCCAAACACCCACATAGGAGGGGTTGCACCATAGCACAGATGAGGGTTATTGGAGGGTCTGTCAATCACTATGGAGGTAGAGCTTTATGTTCAGACAAAACAACAAAACTCTGAAGACAATTGCTGCAGTAGTTTATGATTTCACTATCTCTGATGATCCAATAAAAATAAATTAAAAAATGAAAGAAAAAATGTTAATTGCTTCTGTATTATGACAAGCAAGAGTCTAGCATGTCCACAGAGCATCAATCAGTCAACTTGAATCACTGAAGTGACAAATGGGGAGCTAGAGAGACTTTGTAAACTTGAGTCATTAAGTCCAGAATGCCAATGACCAGATGACTGAACCTCATCCAAAATACCTCCCTTGAAAATAGCTTCTTTCCAAGAAAGACACAACTGCTATTTCAAACAATGTGACTTTTTAGAGGCCCACCAGCCTCTATTTGGGACCTCTTCCACTGATTTCTAGGAAACTTTTTGCAGGTACCTTTCAACTACACAAACCTTACAGGTGTTGCAGGTTAGTGCAAAGCAATTAGGAACTCAAAATTTAAAAAACATTAGTACAGAATGTAATATTTTAAATAATAAAGTTGGAAACCTAAAAAGGTCAGTTTAATTGTATATCTGCAATTACTTTCTCAGCTTTCACACTAATAATCATTGTGAAAAGTACCACCATGGGGCAAAGAACAGCCTTCCACTTGGAAATGCTCAGCAAATACACTTACCCTGTCTGAATAAATGCATGTTATTCTCTGCTTTTAAAAAGGCACATGTCAGTCATTCCACTTGAGCCTGGCTCTATGAATTTATGAAGTCAGAAAAGGAAAAAAAGGACACGCTTACAGAGCCACAAATTCATCTTCACGTACTGGAAATATCTGTTTACTCTAGACCACTTAACCCAGATGTAATTTGTGGGTTTAGCTGTCTGTGATTCACCAATGCTGAAGCTGTCCACAAGAAAATATGTGGGTGGGAAACCCCTGTTTGTTGCATGAGGTCTTCAATTATGACTCTGCTGTTGACTAATGTAAAAATCTGTCCTCTGACCATACTGGATTTACACTGAGAAGGCGCAGGCACAGAGACCTGGGGAAGAGGAGTTGCACTGATGCTCAAAGGGGTCAGTGCACTTTTCCATAGTCTATGCTTTTAGCTATCAGGAATCATGGGGATTGGAAGGGAGCTCAAGAGATCATCTAAGTCCAGTCCTCCTGCCGGAGCAGGAACACTTAGAGCAGGTCACACAGGAAGGCATCCAGGTGGGTTTTGAATGTCTCCAGAGAAGGAGACTCTACAACCTCTCTGGGCAGCCTGTTCCAGGGTTCTATCACCCTCACTGTGAAACAGTTTTTTGTTGTATTTCTGTGGAACCTCCTGTGCTCCAGCTTACAAAGTGAGAACATGGGGCAGTGGGTGCAAGTCTTATGAAAGCAAGACACTGTCACATGAAGAATAAAGGAGAAAAGCAATTCTAAATTTAATTTGTTCAACCTGTTCCAGAGCAACAGAAACATACATAACAGCACCATTAAAGTACACTGAGGACAAAAAGGCTCTGTGAAGTACATTAGCATATTTTTTAATTCAAACATATAATTATATACAAATTTTGCCTAAGAAATTCTACTTCTACCCTGAAGTGGCTTGTATGATGATACCTATACCAGTTCCTACAAAGAGAGAATCCAATAAAAGAAGTGTAACTCTGAGGTCATAATCAATGGAACAAAACCCTCTACAAACCCCAAACAAATTAAAAAATTACCAAAGAACGCATCCACCTCCCCTCAAACACTAATATGAACAACAAGTTTCCCTAACAGAAAAAATGGTGATAGTAAGATTAAATTAAATACTACAGAAAAACTATAAATCAGCTGCAGAAATGCCTACTCTGTATTTTAAGATTTAAAGAAAACATTGGAAACAGCAAAGACATTGTACTTCTGTTAATATTCAAAGTAGAATTGCAGTTTCTTAAAAAATTATATCAAAAATAATTGTAGGGACATGAATAAATAAATAACAGCTGCTGATCATCAAAAGATCACTAATTATATTTTGGTGTCTTCCACCAGTAATAGCTAAATTTAAGACTTTTCCAGTCTATTCATATGGTTGGTGGCTCCTGGATCATCCATTTGGGAGTTTTGATGAGTCACAGGCCATACCCAGTAACAGACACTATTTTGTAGACTAAGAGCTCAGCAGAGTTCAAGCTGACCTTGCAGCTCACCTCAGCTGCAAGCAATGGTCTTGGGTGTTTAATTTATTACTGCAGATACTGCCTGTGTTGGATGTGTGTCATTTGAGGCTTCTTGAGTTATTATATCAGCAGGAATCCAGGACAACACAATGTCCAACCCAGCCCATTCACAGAGTGTGTTCCTGTGAGACAAGATGAACTCCACCTATAAAGCCTGTCTTAAGAGTCTGTAACCAGATTATGAACGCAGACATTTAATTAAGTTGTTGAAATTAGCCCACATGGCAAAGCAGCTCAGCAGCTGTGGTTATAAATAAGCATCAGGATGAAAATGACAATTAATAGCCCAAGGAAGACTGCTAGAGATCACTAAACAGTTGAGATCTAGCAGATCACCTGGATGATGAAATGGGTAATGAATCTTACTCGATTTTGATTGTAGAAGTCAAGCTACAGCTTTCCCAGTTATCTCAAATACAGAAAGCTGTAACCACTTTAACAAGCTTATGGTCATCATTTCCCCAAAAGTTTGTATGTTATTATCTAAAATATCTACCCTTGAAAACTGTTGAAAGGTTGCAAAAAGCTCTTTCAACATCATTGTACCTCAAATTTGATGAGGCACAATGGAGATAAACAAGTATTGTTTATGGAAAATGCTCAAAAGAAATCAGGCATTTTCTTCAAGTCTTTCTAGATGTATCAGAAGGTTCAGTGAACTATAGTAAATTAAAGTAGGTGTATGTTCCCATACAACAAAAGAATTTATTTGTGGCAAAAAGCATCTGGCTTAAAAAAGAATTTCTCTCTTCTTTCCCCAGTAGCTAAGGAAGTTTCCAGATTAATAGAAAAATCTCAAAAACATCTTAAACTTCTTCACTGCAACTTTTTGCTTTGTAAGTCCTTTAGGAGCACGAGTGAGGCATATGTGTTTCTTTTACTTTTGTTCTCCTGAGATACATCAGTACTGCTTAAAAGCATGTTCCTCTCCTCAAATTCAGGATGGCACAAGACACCAGTATCAGTACTAATTTGCAGCAAACTCAAAGCGTTGCTGACAGAGAATGGAGAGGCAAAGTAAACTGTGCTGCAGCTACAGGCTATTTTATACGTGCAAACTGCATTAATAAAGACTTCTCTCACTTCCCTGCTGTACAGGATCAGGTTCTCTTTTACTCATTTTGAGAGGTTTATTTTTGCTTTTTTCTTTAAAGATACAGAACATTTAACTCACTATCTTTGGAATAAATTTTGGAAACAAACATTTTCAGAAAAAGAAATACCACCTACTTCTACAGTGTCCTTTGTAAAGCCATGTTCAAGGCCTGTTTCATCACTTGCCCATTCTGTTTACTCCCAAGGGGCATCAGGCTGCTATGAGCAGGGACAGGTCTGAAGTAGTTTGCTCTTTGAAGTACAATCTACCTCACATCAATCTGATGTAGGAGAACACTGGGAGGTTCAGGTGTCTTCATCTCTTACACTTTTTTCCAGGGACCTTGTGCCAACAGGCAAGGTGGTTCTTCCTGAAAGAGTCTGGACAAGGGTCTCTGAATATGATGAACAAGCTGTAGTCAGGCTGTTTACCAGGAAAAATGGACAGACAGAATCAGATCCTGGGTTTTTCCAAGTCAGCCCAAGATACTGGCACTACATCAAGTTACTTTTGCCATCACTCTTCATTTTCTTACAAGACAGAGACTTCACTTCTCATTTCCTTGCACTCCTGGAGGCAAAAATCTCCTTTATTAAATTTCTTAAAATACCTTTTTTTTACACGTCATATTCAAAATATGGTTATATGAATGGCATAAATTGTTTCACATTTTTCACATTTTTCCTAAGTCTTACAGATTATCCAAACTATGAATGTGTTTCCCAAGCATTTCCATTCATGATCTGCATCATAAAAGGAGATGCACAAGATGGTTTGTGCAAATACACCTAGAACACACTAATCTAAAGTCAGCATCTGAAAATGTTATTGCTTCACAGAAATGTTTTGAATTGTAAAATACAAAAGTGCACAGAATTATGTGTTAATGCAAAGTAGATAAACACATTATTTGTCCAACACCAGAATATATGAACCAAGGGATGAATGGAGGCTGCTAAGAAGCATCATAAGTTAACTCATGTCATCCTGACAAACTGGTTACATGACAAGACATATTCAGTCTTTTAACTTCAGTGTTTAAGATAAGATAAGATAAGATATGCTTTTGCACATTCCTTAAAAGTCATCATTCGCTGAGAGGTCAGAGGGATTTTAGCACGATGTAGATGATGCTGATGATTTGCAGATGGCAGGAGTGATGCCTCTTCCTGCAGGAGAATCAGAAGGTTTTCATTTCAGAGAACAGCAGGGGTGAATTAAAACTCAGAATAAAGAGGTCAGATTCTGCCAAAAAATCATGGTCTAGACAAATTCATGTTCTTGCTTACGTGGGGAAAAAAAACCCCAACACATTTTCAGACAAATTTCATTTAAAGTTCTACTTTGATAAGCATCCAAATTATACTACAGTTGCTGAACTCCTGTATTGTTGGGGATGTGTATTTTGTATCTATGAAAATCTTAATTTGGACTAAAACCACTGTGTTAAGTGCCCCTGCAGCTGCACAATTTAAATAAGCTTTCAATTACATTAGAAGTTATAGAATCAGATACTTTCCTGTTCATTATTCTGGCCTTGGTTAGAATTTCTGCATAAAAGTGGCCCTGTTATTTCTCCAAGCCTTTTTCTCTCCAGGCAAAAGAAAGCAGTCCTGCAAAGCTTGAGGTTATCTGAATAACTTAAAGACATTAGAAAAACAATAATTAGTTTCTTTCCCAAAGCCACCAACTTCTAAACTGAGTTTATTTTGGAACAACATTGCTAAGACTCAGCATGAAGCAAATATTCTAGATTTATTTTTGTCCTCAATGAAAATCCATGCCTTGGAGTATTTTTTTCACAGATCATCCATGTTCATATCACTCACAAATCTTTTTAACACTGGATTTTCCCATCTGATCTCAGAATTTGTGCATCATTCTGAACCTGGTATCAGGTATACGCCTACCTATAAGGATCAACAGGACAGGATTCTACTTCCTGACTGCAAGCACCACATCTGAGGATCAAAACCTAAACATTTACACAATATAAACAAACATCAAGTGGAGGCATCCTAAGCTGTTTGAACCTCCTTCTGCAACTTCATTTTGGTTTTGCAGGTAATTTGTCTCTGTCTGGAACTCAATAATGCAGATAATACTATTAAGTTTTATTTTTACTTCTCTTCCCTCTGAACGCAGCATCATTTATTTACAACTCAGCTGTGCTCTCACACAGCCAGTCCTCATGCAGCCTTCAGGCAGAAGACACTCATGGTCCTACAGCAGTGGGATACTAAATCAAAAACCTATTCCTTGGTTCAGCAAAGCACTTTCTTAAACAATGCAAGGCCAAAAAGGCTATAGCTCTGAATGCTGTTCCTACAAAGAGTTGTATTTGTTCATTTGATTCCCATCAAATTCAATCTGCTTTGGATCTAGTCCTAGGCATTTACTGGAAGGTGGTTTTAAACAAAATGAGAGTCAGGCCAATAGCCTCTCAATTTCTAAGAAATCACTGTCTGTAGCATCTATCTAATCAGATGCTTCAGCAGCAGCCATGGAGGGACCACACATAACATGCAGGTCTCTGCCCTCAGAGCTTTAAGGATAAATATTTACCCTACCTTGGTCCTCTCCTTGAATAACTACTTTAAAAAGAAGACAAGGTCATTACTCCAAGTTTGCAAGTGTTAGCATCTGTAACTTCTACAGAGTGTGAGTAGGAAGTTATGAACGTTATAAAGACACAAATTTTAAACTGTTAACTAAGCATGTTAGTGGGACAAAATGAAGCAAGTTCTGGAAAACAGTTTTTTAAAAGCCTTCCTAGAAGTGCTGCTTATTAGTACATGCTTCCCTTGCAGTCAGCTTCTGGGAAATATTTCACAAAATGCATTTCATTTTATAAAACACTGCACATCAGATGGCATGGAAGAGATACAGCAGCTGATATAGCACATGTCTCAGACTGCAGTTGAGGTCACTGTTGGTTGAGCTAGAAGACACTGTAAGAAAACAGCACACAGGTTTTCTGGCTGAATTGATGAGTTAATTTGGAGATACTCATGTTCACTCACTCGAATCTGCCACAAATGTCCCACATTACCTTGGGCCAGCTAAAACTCATTCCCCACTGAAGTGAGAGTAACTCCATTTCCTCGCCTCAGAAGAGAGCTCCAAAACTTCATGAGAAATTCACTACAATCAATAGATGACCATCAATAGGATCAGGCAGCCATTTCTCAAATGCTTATCAGCTGGTCAGAAACTGCCTTCCATAACCATTTGATAAGAAACACAGGGGAGCTCAAAAGTGCTAGATGAAATACAGTCTGGGACTTGTATTCCTTGAAATTCAACGCCTGAATGAATCTTATTAAAGAAAAGCAGAAGCCGAATGCTAACATGCCTTTAAAGTCACATTATGTACTGAATGCCTCCAAGGACAAGGAATAAGAAACAACTAACCACAAGTATTTCTCCCATTTGTGTTGCTTCTGTGTTTCTTCCATGTCTCCATATTAAAGCTTGGAAGTTTCTATATTTTGCCATTTTAGGATATGTCTAACCACAGCCCCACTGGCATGAAAAAGCACTTTCTCACCACTTCAGGCTCAAGCCAGAAAAACTTCTAAACCTGAGTGCTGCATTCTACATCAGGAAGTTTCTTAATTTGTGGAATTACAAATACTTTTGCAACTTGGAATATTGTTTTTTCCTCAAGTTATGTTTGTCAGGTGAACTACCAAACATGTATGCACATGTTTCCTCTAAAGAACAAGCTCTGAGATCTGCTCTCTCACATCCTGGTAGCTCAAGGCACGTACTCTTCACCTAGATCACAGAATCATGGAGTAGCTAGAGTTGGAAGGAAACTTTAAAGGTCATCTAGTCCAACCACTGTGCAGAGAACAGAGACATCTTTGACTAGGTCAGGTTGCTCAGAGCATCATCAATTTCTCCAGGTTTGAGGCCTCCACTACACATCTCTCTCTAGGGGAAAAATGTAAGGACTTTAGGCTGGGTCCTGGGCTTCTGGACTTCTGCAAGTCCAGAAGTTGGCTTGGAGCTACAGTCTTACATGCAGGGTTAATCAGCAAATGGACAGTAAATCGAACATTTGCTAAAGATAATCAGTCTGTGCATGACTGTACACTATATGCAAAGTAGATGCTGGATGCCCAGACATCCCAGAAACACAGCCAATTTCCCAAAGAATGGAAATGAGAAATTATCTGCAACACACAATGTAACATACTTCCAGATGGTCTCACCATCATGAGCACCAAAGACTGGAAACTCCCACATACTAAAAGCTCCTCAGCCCAGGTGTCTCACCTCTCCTTGCAGAATTCTTCTGTCTGGAAAGGAAAAAAACCCTACCATCTAAAACTTAGTGTTAAAGCCTCTTTTTAAATCACACATAGAATTTCCTGCAGTACAGAAGACAACCTGAAAGGGAAGAAAGCTCACAGGACTTCAAGCAGATCTGAGTTGGGCCCCAAACCAAGGTTCATTGCAACCAGCTGAGTTTAGAGAAAAATTTTGCAAGACTAGGAAAATGAAAACCAGCAGAGAATTCATCTGAGTGCCTGTTTTATCAACAAAACTGAAGTTTATTTGCCTCCCACAAGCACACTTGCTGGAGTACTGCAGTTTAGAGATTATACAGTGATAACACCAAGCAAAGGCATTGAGAAAGACTTGAGAACACTTTCAGCTGTTCATTGCTTCTTAGGATGATCTCTAATATGTTCACCACTCTTCTTCCCTGCTCTGACACTGCAGAACACTGAAGGCCTTGTGAGCTGCTTTATCTATTCACTGACAAAAAGTAAAACGTTAAAAACATCCACTTTACCAAATTTGCTATTCTTCAGGCAACATTAATTGAAAACGTCTTGCTCTGTGTGACAAATCACTGTGCAAATATTATGATCTGTAAGACAAACATAATTAATCTCCCTCTTTCCCTGCAGGAAGTCCTAATAAATGCTACTAGGGTTTCCACTTTGCAGGAAGTGAAACTTCTGGACCCTCATACAATTTTCTATTTGGCTTCAGTAGGAACCTCATTCTGCAGCTCCACCAAATACCAGCTACATTCCTCCAAGCAGAGTGGTCCAGCTGCCAGTCAATAGGACATTTGACCTTGCAGAGAAACCTGAAAGGCACTTGCACAAAACAACAAGATCTGGTTTCAGTTGCACTCTCACTGCCAAATCCATTAAGGCTTATCTTTAAGATGCAATCAACTTTTAAAACAGTGGCCAACATCAAACCTATTTTCCAGCAGCAGCCTGAGTCCCGCTGCTGCTTTCCAGCACCTTCGCATTACCTTTTATCTATTTATATGAGAAGTGACTTTGCTATATTATACCTTCCAGTACAGTTAACATGTTAAATCCAGAACACTTACTTGTCCTTAGGGAGAATGGCCTGGTTTCAGCAAGCATCAGTCATGCATCCGTTCTCGTTTCATAATCCCAGTTACCCTTGACCAGTGGACATTTGAAAGGTCACCATTCAAAGGCGCTTTTGTAAGTCCTGTTACGCTGCCACGGGAAGTCTCCAGGGCAGCTCAAGCTCTCTAAGGTACCTCATTTAGTGCCTTTTTCTCCAGCAGCTCTTGTGAAGACGTTCAACTCTTCTTGCCTGAGTGCCAGAGGACAGCTTTAGGCATGGGACAGGTATCTATGAGATGGTTGAGATCATGTTAAAGGAGGAAAAGAGCTTGGACAGATGATGCTAAAATAAAGGGTACTAAAAAGACCTTTTAGGATGCACAACAATGGAAGCAGCTGGAGCCTTCACATGATTCTCTAACAGCAGAAATTTATTATATTGGCATATTTAATTTTTTGCTTTGAGATTTCCACTGAAATAGTAAGCAATTTTTTACATGTTTCCACTTTAATTACTATCTATTAGCAAAGCAAGACAGTGAAATTTCACACTACACTACCTTTAATTTTATCCTTTTGTGATTAAATGAACTCTCAGCTTGAGCAGTGTAGTTGCTCATTCCTGAATTCAAAAAGAAAGATCAATAAAAAGTTGAAATCAGCCTCCTGGTAGCTTAAGTCTATGCTGACTCTTAGGAACCAAAGAGCAATGCTTGGGGATATCTCAGTGCTGTTGCAAGCATTTCCCTCCTTCCTCCCCCCAGACACTGGGCAGTAAAAGCTGCTGGCATCAGCACAGGGAGTGAAAGGCATGTCACACATGTCTCCTTCTAATAAATACTGCTGTACATCACAGCCTGGGCAATCTACCAAACCTAAGTGGAATCTCTTGCATTTGTGCATCGAGGAGCAAGTCCCAGTAGAACATGCACTGAAAATCCTCCAAACTAGAGAGGGGAAAACATTCTTTCATTACCTTTGAGCAGCTGCATTTGTGTTTGAATGAGATTTACTAGACAAGCTCTTAAGATCCCAATGCAAGCAAATTCACCAATGAGTATAAAGTAGCAGACACCACAGAACACAAGCCCTTCTGCATATGAACAGTATGAACTTGGACAGTTTTCTCTTCCCTGCCTGGACCACATGGTCACAGTTTTAAACTGAGAGGGGAGATTTAGATTAGATATTAGAAAGCAATCCTTTACTGTGAGCGTGGTGTGACATTAGTACGGGATGCCCAGAAAAGCTGTGGATGCCCCATCCTTGGAGGTAGTTAAGGCCAGGCTGGATGGGCCTTTGGGCAACCTGGTCTGGTGGGAGATGTCCCTGCCCATGGCAGGGGAGTTGGAACTAGATGATCTTCAAGGTCCCTTCCAACCCAAACCATTCTATGATCTATTTATGATGTGTGACCTATCAAGCCAAGAGATCTGTTAGGCACTTGGGGAAGAGAGAACTTTTAAGTTTTTCTTCTCCTCAAGATCTGCATCCCTTCAAATAATTTGAAATTTCCTAGCCCAAATTCAGAAACTACCCAAACTGATGAACTGCTCTACTACAAGTGTCCTTCATGCTCCTGCAACTGTTACCTAAAGCTCTTCCCTTCGAGGATATCTGCTGGAACTCAGACTTAGTGCACATCACATCAGCACCACTGATTTGCTCTACCAGCAGCATTTAGTATTTAAAGAGGGACTGCTTCAAAATGAAAATTCAAATAAATGGGCAATACAGTAATTTTTCTGATTATATCTATTTTTCCCCACAAGTATTCAGACAGCACTGCAGCAAGTAATTTTTATTTGGCTCATGATATGGCTAGATTTAGAGAGAACAGCCTTGTCCCCCCAGTAATTGGGATCAAGGGATTTGATTTACAGACACAGTTGTTTATCTCAGTAATTAGCAACAGACAGAAATGGCAACATGAAGATATGTAATTCCCTGTAAGGCAGGAAATGGCTAAGAGGGAGAGCGTTAGTGTTTGGAGTTTTATGCACAACTGATCTAGTTGTGCATTAAAAAATAGTGAGATGCTAGAAGAAGGGCTATGAATGTAAAAAATCCCTGGGTTTATTTCTTTCCTCTCCCAGATCCCATCTAAATCAGCTGGCCTAATAAAACACATGCACCTCCCATGCTTAGACCACCCTGACAACACAAACTCTTAATAATCTGGACACTACCAAAACTGACAGGATTTGGCACGTATTGCTCTCATTTGTAAATAACCATGGGTAAAGTTACCTGCAGATTTAACATCAAATCCTTCAAATGAAGATTAAAGAGATTTTAATAGTTTCCATAAAGAATTTAATGATTAGGTAAGGCGAGAAATCCATCTGCCCTGCTTAAGGGTTAAAGTTCAAGGTGCATTGTCCAGGAGAATACAGCACTGCTGTACTTGAAATAACGAATTCCTTCCTATGTTGAGAAACACAACAAAGCCTTAACTGCATGTTTTATGAGGCTGAATGTAGATAATGCATATGGATATATTACAAAATGGACTTACCACATTAAAGGGAGACATATGGGGGGAAAAATATCACTCTTGAGACTTGGAGCTAGTCTTTTTTTATACATGCAATCCAGAAATCCACTGAAAATCTGTTTCAGTTCGATGGCTCCACATGTGAAAAAACATGCAACAGAGAGCTGCAAAGTGAAGTAGAAAATTTTGGTATGCAGAAAACTTTGGTGTTAATGCTATTCACTTTGTCAGAACCACAGTCTGCTCAGCTTATGTCAGAGCTTTGTGTTTGGCAGCTGCAGAACTACAAAAAGCCTTCCCTTTAAAAACATTTTTAAAAGGAGGATATTGTACTGGGCTGACAATACACAAGTCATTTGTCAAAATGTCATGTTGTTTGGGGAGACAGATAGCAAGTGTCAACCCTAAGCCTTAAAGAGGGGTTAAAAATTAAAAACATACTCATCATCTCTACTAGAGCACATTATAAGCTGAAAGTAGTCAAGTCTGCTGTTGTGCTAAGCCTTCTATTGAAAGTGAGGGAATTACAGCACAGTGTTTATTCTCCCCCAAGCACCAAGGCCTGTCTGACCCGCTCTCAACAGCTCTAAAGCTAAGTCTGTCCAGAAAGAATTTATTTGGGTAAAAGCTACAATAAGCTGTTCAAGGTTTGGTAGCAGGTCAAATAAGTCAGTGAGAAAAAGAACAATGAGTTACAGAAGAAAAGCACGAGACAAAGCAAAAACTTCACCTTTTCAGCCTGACTTGTCTCCTAGGTTTTGACAGTGTAAGAATATTTCTGGATACAGAAGCCTGAGGATTATTAAAAAAAAACAAACAGGCCTGTTCCCCTGATGAAAAGGAAAAAAAAGAAAAAAAATCCCAAATAACAGCAAAAAAGGACAATTTATACTCCTGCATGATTTTTAATCAGAGGCATGTACAGGTAAGTCTTCTCTCATGTAGCTTCCAGCTACAACGGCAGCTCCAGGCTGAGAGAGTTGGGGCTCTTCAGCCTGGAGAAGAGAAAGCTCCAGTGGGACCTCATAGTGGCCTTCCAATACCTGAAAGAGCTACAAGAAAGCTGGGGAGTGACTGCTTGTCAGAGCATGGAGGAATAAGATGAGGGGCATTGGATTTAAACTACTGCAGGGCAAGCTTAGATGAGAAGGAAGAAGTTCTTCACCAAGAGGGTGGTGAGACATTCTAACAGGCTGCCCAGAGAGGCAATGCCCCATCCCTGGAGACATTCAA